>AZYM01000269.1:0-262909 GCA_000611715.1 Scolecobasidium constrictum UM 578 | reverse complement strand
CCCCGCCGATGCTGCAAAAAGTCATGCTGCAACAGAAGTCAAGCACGACGCGCACCCGCATCAAAAACTAATCTCAGCTCCTCGAAATAATCGCTTGGACATAGAGAATGATGACCTCCCTCCATACAGATATGATGAGCGACAAGGATCGGGTCAGACCATATATATCGTTGACGCCGGTTGCACACTATCGCATCCCGAGCTAGGTCAGACTGCTGACAGAGAAGTGCGCTCGTACATTGTCCCGTACAAATACATCTTGGGCATGACACATCCCGACCGAAACCTGTACCACTGGCACGCAGAAAGCATTGGCGACTCGGTTTTCGACTATCACGGCACTAAGGTCGCCATGATGGCAGCAGGTTTAGACATGGGAATAGCCCCTAGGGCAGAACTGGTGTGCGTCAAGGTCCGGGCAGAGGTGACAAACCGAGTTGATGGCACGGTGCTAAAAGACAGCGATACTTCACTGCTGGGCTTGTATGAGGGACTTAGCTGGATACGCAGTGACGTGGTGCGTTTGCGGAAGATGGCCAGCAACCGGGGCCGACGCTTTGTCGTCAATCTCTCAATTGGATTTGCCGCCTCGATCCACGAAATATACGATCCCGCTGGCGTGCAATTGCTCAAAGACATCCTTGGACACCTGGAGGATGAGGGCATCCTCGTCGTCCTAGCCTCTGGAAATAGCAAGCCACGCTATCTAGACGAAATCATACCTCAAAAGTGGATCACAAGCGATAATGGTCTTGTTGCAGTAGGCTCCGTGGATGAAGACGGAGCTTTGACATCTGGATGGACGGTCGATCGAATCCAAGGTCATGGGATCACTGTGTATGTCCAAGGAGAAGAGATCTGGCTCAAGAAGACTATTGATGCAGAGCTCAGAGAGGTAACTGGAATCTCTTATGCGGCACCACAAGTGGTATTCCACGACTCATGCTCGAACCTCTAAAGTCATAGCTGACTTCTCTTCAGGCTGGCCTTGCTGCGTATCTGTCTTCTCTGCCTGAATATAGCCAGCGACTGTTTACCGGAAACGCTGCGCTCCAAGTCAAGCAGCTGATCAAAGAACTATCCTAAGCAAGGAGCACGCTGAGCAATCGGCCCGAGGAACCGCAACCACTCCAGGTCAATGTCGCGTGGAATGGCGCTGTGCCTCCAAATTGCAGATCCGCTGGCGCAGGTGGAAATTTGGACAATGCTTCCCACGACAAGAGGCAGGAGCAGTCCGCTGAGGTATGCGTCGTGACGTCTGCATCTGGATCTTTGAGTTTATCGACAGTGGTAACGCCCTCGTCGCGATCGAAAGACATCAAGTCATCCTCGGAGCTGCTGGAATCGAGCGCGGTTGGGCACATGACCAGCGTACCTGCTACCTCGAGACCGAAGCAAACACCGAAAACATCCTCGTCTGAGGACAAACCGATGCCCACGCTCCTCTCACCTCCATCACATGAGAATGTGACGTTCTTCATTGGGTATCGTTGGGGCAAATGCAACGGAATGGGTCTCGGAACCTGCAAGCGACTTTTTGAAGTCTACGAATTCGTGACAACAAATCAGGAACCCCTGACCATTGATTCGCCGGTGGCCAAACTATGCGGCGTCGAAGGGATTCGCGCACATTTAAATCGGATACATGCGCAGATCATTGAAGGTAAAGCATCATTTGCGGGCAAGGAGCCATACCCCATCGACATACGCACATTCGATACAAAGGGCGACCGGAAGGGCTGTTCAGTCTGGCTGAAAGATAAAAATCATGCAGGTGATATGCAATGTAGTGGCGAGAAGGTGTGGTGTGAGCTCCCAGCCACGACGCACAAAGTTCAGGAGTGCGAGCGAGACGAAGCCTTTATCTATCTACGAAGGTGTACTGCTCCAGAACGATCAGAATGAGAATGCAAAACTCTGCAGAATAAGTGAGTCGAGATCATCAGCAATACGGAAAGGAGCAGAAGGCCACGCAGATCAAAGAATAGTCCTCTGGTCGATGATGAGATCATAGAATATATCATGGCTATTGCAGGCTGCTGAATTGGCTGGAACGTGCCATGAGATCCCAAGGGTTCCTGCTTCAGTATGCTGGGCCTCTGAGTTCAACGAAAGAGTGCCAGGGATTTGGTCCGTGATATATTCTATGCGCCTCTTTTCGCTTGTGGAGATTGATCCCGAGGTGTAAGAGACTCCAGCCCGGGACGTGCACGTTGCGGCAGTCTGTGCAATGAGTGAGGGGTCTCGTGGTGGAGAAGGCTTACGACCAGCCCGCTGGAAAGAAGGTACCACATCTGGAGATCACTGCTTTCCAATCCGGTGCCCGACACTACATTTCCCATGTTCAGAAAGCGATTCCGAGGGGAAAGGCACTCGGCATCTATCAGTGCTGTGACCCTGCGTGTGGCGTCACAGAAGTCCCCAAACGCTGGAATCGAGTCGCGAAACGATTGCACTGTGGTGAGGGCCAAGACACATCTAACCAAATGATGTCCTCGATCAAGAAGATGAGTCTACGGGGAAAACTTTGTCGAGACGCCCAAGCGCGTCCTGAATCTCGGAGGGCGAGGGTAGAATTCGAGAAGCTTGGAACAAGACCTCCAACAAGAGGCTTCAGACTTTGGCTTCCCGTTGCAGACCCGTTGCACCGTTGATGACGCGTGCCTTCTGCTTGTTCGGAAGAATGGCAAGTGCATGTTCAAGGCTGATCATCATCCGAAGCTGTTGCAGTGGGTAAGAGCGGATATAGTAAGAAGGATGATAAAAATGGACTGGACAGCTGCCACGCACGCGAGCTGTTGGACGGCTCGGTCAATGCTTTCATATGCAGACATGTGAGTTGAGTCCCTGGTTCGCGGGTCGCACCCGAGCTGCACGACACTCGCAGAAAGGTGGAGATCTTCAAGTTCTTTAGCAAGGATCTGAGTGCAGCAAAGACCTTGGGCTAGATCTTAAGTATAATAATGCACTTGCTCAAGTCCATTATTGCGCGTATCTGCTATGGCTATGATGCGAACGAGACGCGTTCCGCGCATAGAAGAAGATAAGACATTGCGAATGAGCATTAATGCTACAAAGAAAAATGTGCATAATATAATCCCCTACCCAGTGCGCCCCGTCACAACAGATCGTCGCTCTGGAGTCCGCTCCATCTTAGACTTCGCTCGAAGTCGTACCCGTTCCCTTTCGCATGTCTTCGCGGCACTTCATGACGAGCACCTGAAGCACAACCACCAGAAAACCGTAACCCCAAAGAAAGGCACCCACTGCGCCTCCGTACCAAATTCCCTCGCAGCTCCAATAGACACCCACAATGAGCAGCATGAAGCTCGCAAGGAGACCTTTCAAGACAGCTGGCACGAGGCTGAAGGAATGTTTCAGGCGTTTGTTCTCGAAGTATAAGGCGACAGTCACCACACCGAACAGCATGCTTTCAACGAGCATCAGCATGAAGTCGCATTTGGGGTCGTTCTTGGGTTTCTGGAACAGGAAGCCATGACCGATCAGAAGATAGGTGAAGATTGTGAAGAATATTGTCCAGGTCGGCAGAAACGATTTCGTCGTCGCTGGCCTGATTGCTGCTCGTTGTGGTCGGGTGGTGATGCTGCATGGAGCGGATGCAGCATTTGGCGGAGAGTAAGGCGGTGGTGCGGCTGGTGCCTGAGCCTCGGTGACTGTTACAACGACGTTGCCGGTAGAAGATGTGGTTTGCGCCATGTTTGAGTGTGCCGGCGGTCTCGTTTGATGACAAGTTGGAGATTTTGGTGCAGATCGTCAAGTGGTAAGTGGATGGGAATTTATAGAGGCTGAAAGAGACGGCACTAAGGCGCAAACTACCGATTCTGTGTTCCGTACCAACGTTCTTGAGCTCAGCCCGAAGCATGCAGCATCGGGGAAAAGTGTGCTCTCACTTCAGGTGTAGTGAAAGCTTGTTGGACTCACGTGTCCTTTTCGTACAGTAGCGCTCATGACGCTAGAAAACTTGAGCTCCAGCGGTATTATCATTGAGCATGCATTCAGAGCTTAGTTCTTGGAAATTCGGGCCACGAGAAGCGTACGTTGTCCTTCTTCAGTCCTTCCACGACAATATCGATGCCGCCTGCGCGGATGATGTTGTCCAGTCGATGGTCTCGATACTCTCGTTTAAACTTCGGAGTGGGCCCTTTAATGACATCGGCCGAAGGCATAATCTTCATTCCCGCCTTGGCTTCATCGAATGTCTGGCGGACAGATGGCCTCTCCTTCACTCGATCGAGCCACTTGAACAGCGGAGAATCCTGAGCTGGCCCCATACCCCCATTGACACTCGAAGCAATGATTGGAGCAATACAAGCATCAGCATACCCGAACTCAGCACCGGAGAAGTATGGAGATGTTCCAAGCCTCACAACGAGCCACTCTTGCAATGCTGTGGCGATTTTCTGACAGTTTTGCAAGATCTGCTCAGCCAGGTCGCCAGTAGCTCGTTTGAACAAGCGCAACTCAGAGCCGACCGTCCACAAGACAGCTTCATATTGTGTCAGGACCACGTGAGCTGCGAGTCTCGCCTCAGCTTTCTTAGCCGGATCTTTGGGAAACATCGAGGGAGAAGGCCATTTGTCCTCAATGTATTCGAGTATGATCGGTGTCTCGAAAAGTCCAACATCCCCATCGATCAGGGCGGGAACCTCCAGCCTCGGGTTGGCTCCTTTGAATGCACTCGCTGCCTCGCCAGTCTTCGCGTCGTTTGGAAGGCTCGTGGAGAATTCGACACCCTTTTCTCGAAGGGCGATCTTCACAGATTGCGCATAGGGCGAGACTGGATGTTCGTAGACGAAGACCTTTGATGCCATGGTGTTTGACTCGAGCCGGGTAGGGCGAAGCTCAGACCGTCCAAGATTGACGGCGATATTCTAGAGATCCGAAATACCCTAAATGAATGATCTGTTGCGATTTAAAGATGCGTTCGGCTACAGCCGTCCCCGCAGATCAAAGAGGAGAGATGGACGAACTTCGGTACTACTCGGTAGCCACACTGTATGGAGGTCCAGGAACACGCTCAAGCAGATCAACATCATCCAGAGTCAATTATCCGCATGTGCGCGCAATCGATGAAGAAGCGCAGGGTGAAGAAGTTGGCGATGATTTGGTGAGATCTTGTTGAAGCTTGGTCAGCCACCAGGAGCACGGATCACGTGGGTGGAAGCAATTTAAGTGGACCGTGCACATCCTCTCAAAGTCATTCAATGGATGACGAGTCAAGTGCTACCTCGCACAATGTGTAATTTTCCACACAACTATCGGCGAGCTTCGACTCGTTATGTTTCGATCTCAGTTTGGCCTGATCAAGGCCAACGAAATCGAATCGTAATTTCGCTCGCACACGCTGCATTTTGTCCTTCCCTGCCATCTTCCCCACAGCATCGCGCAATTGATTCGAATCGATACCACAGACCACATGGCAGTAGTCACACGTTTCCCCAAAAGGATTAGACTGGGAGCTACAAAGTCTGTAAGCTGTTATGACGGGATCATCGATTATAGAGGCCATGGGTCGTGGTCATAAACGATCTACTCATGCCAGTGGGCTTCTCAATGTCATTACTGAAAGAACGCACGTACTGTCACCGCGTCTCACGCGATTGTGGAGTAGCATAATTTGTGCATGACCTTGTGCTAATTTGCACAACCCTCCTGATCCCCTTCCAGGATCCACAGTAAGCCCGGTACCTGCAGCGCGGCCGGCGGCCCATCCTGGCATGGTGGGAGCACTGGAACACGCTAGAAGACCTCGGTGAACGCAACGTCGCATGCCCTCCTTCACTCCCGCAAATTCTTCATCGACCGATCCCAGCCCGGGAAGCTGAACTTGCAGGCAGAATCCACAATTGACACATGCGGTCTGCAAGAGCTGCTCAGCTTTAGGGGAGCATTTGGAATGCTCGGCTGATAGCCGGTGGACCTTCTCCAAGCATGTGAACTTACTCGATGACTTGTGCAAAGTGCAGGTTGTTCAAACTCAAGACGTCAAATGCATGCAGCATGGCTGACTTGCTAGCCTCGAATTTCCAGCACGTTGGAAACATGTCAAGCCTTCTTGTCTCCCCTCGTATGGGTAAAGTGTCAGGTGGACCACGACTAAAATGCTGCAGCCGTACCCCGGGTGTCAGAAAGCCGGGTAGTATCTTCGGGAGACATCGGTCAGAGCAGCACGCTGATCGATGGCCGATTCGAGAGCATAGGCCGAAAGCGAGTCGATGAAAGGCTGGAGACCACCGACAAGGTGTATCACTAGGGTTTTTGTCGCGCTAGTGGATTACGCAGTAACTATACTCGCGCTCCTGCAGCCGTCTGACATTCGTCTAGTCTCAGAACTTCTTCACACTTTCCAGAGTGCCACCGCTCGTATCTGCTCGTTGCTGTCGTCGTTGACTGGCGATCCTCTTTTCGCGAACACAGAACATCAGTCTTAAGGTCCCTCAGATGTGAAGTGAGCAAGGCAAGGACGAGAAGATGTTGTTCGAACGACAATTAGGCCAAGTCCGAGGTGCTGACCACACCACACCGGCCATCATCATCAATGCGGTATTCATGGGCCTTGCATGGTTCGCAGTGCTCTTGCGAGTCTATACACGCGTTATTCTTGTGAGAGTGTTCTATCTGGAGGACTGGCTTATGGTCTTTGCCTGTGTATGTTACCCATTCATCCAACAGATCGATCCACTGACGCCCATAGATCCTTTTCACCGTCTACTGCTCATGCGTCATTGTGCAGTCTCAGATCACAGACATTGGGTCAAGCAACTGGCTGAATCTCTTTGACACGGTCGATGCTACTAGAGTACGCGTACCCAGAGGCCTCAACTCGCTTGTGCTAACGCGCTATAGCTTCTGATACTCTGCGAAGTCTTCTACATCTGGACCGTGCTCATCCTGAAGCTATCTGTTGGGCTGTTCTACCTCCGACTGTCGGTTGAGAGATGGCAGAAGGGTGTCGTGTGGTTCCTGATGGCCATCTCCACTGCCTACTCCATTGCTCTGTTCTTCATCATCATATTCCAATGCGGGATACCCGATGACATGGTTGTATTTGTCCTCAAGAAGGCTTCGAAGAATGGCTGTCTTCCCGGACATGTGGTCGCCGCAGTCACATATACTCATGCTGCGATCACAGCCTTCACGGATTGGGTCTTCGTCGTCTTGCCATTCTTCATTCTCAAGAAGTCGAATATGCAGGGCAAGGAGAAGATCGTGGTTGGCGTGCTGATGGCTTTCGCCTCCATTGGTGGAGTCGCTGCGCTTGTTAGGTTCAAATGGATTCCTGGCATTGCTGAGCCCCAGGAGACATTTTTCACGAGCGTCACGGACATTGCGATCTGGTCTTGCGTCGAGCCAGGAATCGGCATAGCTGCTGGTAGCTTCATCTGTTTGCGACCGCTATTCAAGAAACCGGCCGAAGCCGCATCGCGTGCATTCGGGTACGTCTCAAGCAGTCTCAATAAGCGGTCTGGATATGGGCAAGAACTCACCTCCACGAGCACGTCGAACCTCAACAACCCGATCGACTGGCAGAAACAGTACCGAGAAGACATGGAAAGCGCTTATGAGATGCACCATCAGCCATCGAATTGGCCGTTCACTTCTGGTGACCAGCCCAAGGTCGCGAATCACTCCGAGAAGGAATTCCACAGAGTGCTCGATACTCGACATCAGCCGCGCCGAAGCGAGACGGGCCTGCCACTAGGCGCATTTGCTTCGAACAGGCCAACTCCAAGCTCGATACGAGAGGCGTGGATTGACGACAATGACTCAAGATGAGGTGTTGTTGGGATTCAAAGGTTTGCATACGAGAGAAGCCAGATCTCGCAGGCAAAGGCTTTGCTGCCCACGAGGCTGGCCTGGTCTTCCACGAGCGTATCGAGTTCCATACGAGCCGTTGTTCGACCGTTCTCGCGAGATGATGGACACATCGCTCTGCTCTCACTAGATACCATCTGTCATGCGTGCCTATGTTGGCCCAAAGACTCGACTGCGAGTCTGTCAATCGCCGGGAGGAGCTGTCGCTCATATATTACCAGGCGCAAGGCCGCGAATACGCGATGGCGATGCAAGAGGGAGAGTGCACAAGCGGCAAATACATCCGCTACGACCATGGCGCTCTGTTTCGCATATCATATTGTGCTCGAAGCCAGTACGACCTCCAGACTGGGCAGATCACGACGCTACAGATGCGATAGAAGCATGGCCATCTCATGCTGTAATGTTGAGACGACAACTGTGATGACGCGGATGCTGTATAACACCTCAAAGAACATTATTCTTTGGTTGAATGACTGAGCAGCGGAACCATGTACACAAGATTCAATATCAACACCATAATGCCACAAACAGATACAAATCCGACAGCAAGGGTGATCTCAATCTCCATGATTACAACTCCCAGCCAAGCCCATCATCTCTAGTGCGACCAAGTCGCTGGTAATTGACCCGAAGCGGAAGCACGCAACTAGCGTCGGGTAACTAGCGTCGTGCGAATATAGCCATGATCTGCAAGCACTTGCAAGTATTCTCCGCAAGCTAAGTCTGCTTCCTGGGCTCGCTTGTAAAGGAGACGGATCTTCTCTTTGTACTAGAAGAATGTTCTGCATGCATCGAGTGCAACATCGCTTCTGAGCAGAATGCAGACCGGAGATGTCATCCCTCCAAGAGCGCTTGTTAGTGCAGGAACAAAGCTTCCGTTTCAGCTCTACCGAAGAAATAATGCAATAAGGTGTACCATGACACGACCTGAATGATGCCCGTCTTATCGGACAGCAGAGATCTCAATTGCACCGTCGAGATTCGGGCCGATACAGCATCGGCTACAATGGTGAAACGGTTAGATACAAAGGTAGAATGGCACTAGAAGCACATATGATTACTGGATGTGGAAGAGCACCGCGGCACTGACAGAGTACCCTATTCCTACCTACTTCTGGAACAGCCAGTGACCTTGTAATGTACAGCGTGCGCTAGCTTTCACGAAATCACTATCTCCGTCAGGTCCTCGAGGACCGCCTGGTAAGGCATTTCCCCAATCTCGATGTCGTGAGCTACTTGCATGGCCAGGACTAACGCGGATTCTTCATCCAAAGCCCAATCGTGGGCTTCCTGTACCTTCCCGTAAGCTTGGATAAGAATGTATTCCCCATGCATGGCCCCATGGGCATACGTCTCCCCAACCATAGTATACTCGTCACCTTTGGGTCGCAAGATGAACAACTTGCAAGCGCCTTTGATCCACACGACACAATCGGTCTCCCGCATCGTGGATGGGCCTATTCCAACGAGTCCCGACTCCGTGACATAAAGGCACCTGGAGTTGGAACAGAAGCTTCGTGATGCCGTGAATTTGAACATTTGGGTGGATGCTTCAGCTTTTCTCACCCTCTCGATGTCTTCTCTGTTCGGCAACTGCTCAGGCCAATTGCATCGGCTAATTGACCTGCCTAGGTCTTGGAGAAATGTCATTGAAGGCATGAGCTCAGAATCGGGGAACATGGACCAGATTTTCTCCACGGACCCAAAATCAAGTGCTCCAGACTTGGTAGGACCATCGACGAACTGAAGCATTGTGCAGGCAAGTGCTTCACGGAACATCTCGTTGTTGAACTGCTCCACACCGAGCTTTCGTGTGTCATCCATGGTCACCGTTCGCCAAAGGACCTCGAGTGGATCATCCTCGTATACATCGCACTCTTCCGTAAGATGTTCCACAGCCAAAAGTAGCGAAAGGAAGTTCATCAAGTTGACCCATTTGTCAGAGAACAGAGCTGCCGGACCTTGAATGACATCTGAAAAACGACATGTTCGCGAGATCTGCCAGAGGGGAGCTCCCTCGAGAACGAGTTTGGAGCCCCGAATCTCGATTTTGGGTGGCGATTTGAGGTAGAGCGACGGCTCATATATCCTAGGGTTGAGTGTCGAGATTGGCTTCGAGAAATCTATCACCCAACTGGGCAAACCTGTGACCCTGGATTCCCCAACGCGCGTAGCACCCAGCAGGGCAAGACGAGGTAATCGTTTCAAGCCTAAGACTGTGATGTCTTCGAAAACTCGGACTGTTGTGCAGTGGTAGTCTGTGGTGACTCCTATTGGGGTACCAGAATGTTCTGCCACTCCGAGAGCAGCATAGCAATGGTCTCGAGGGTCAGTAGCTTCTCCAGGTTGGAGGAGCATATAGAAGAAGACCTCGAATGGAGAGGACAAGTCCAAACTGAGGCCTGCCTCACGGAGAGCCCGAGCGCAACTTTCATCATCGGGAGCACGAATCACCACTCCTAACGTCCACAATGCATCCAGCAGCCAAATGGGATGCATCCCAGTACGCCGTACAATGTCTCGGGATTCTTCTGAATGCTCGTTGGGGACGAAGTGCTTCAAAAGAGTGCTTGCGCCGAGGAACCATGATAAGTTTCGCATCGCTAACAACGGAAGATTCAGATGAGCCAGAAGCACAGTAGCTTGTGGTGCAAGCACGATTTCTTGCCGAGTCCACACCCTGCTGAACCACCTTGCGTTTCGCAGGAACTTCTCGAAGATCTGCAAGTGCTCGATAGGAACTTTCATGCCGGCTGCATCGAGGTCGTTCAGGGTCCAAGAACGGGCGACAATGCTGTTTTCCCCATTCTCCTCCACGTAGGATCTGATTTGAGGCAAGAGGTTGACATGGAGACTGTACATCTTTGCCGCATCAAGCGGATCTAGCCCACCAAGCCAGATGAGCACGCGCTTGCACTTGGAAAATATCTTGCCCATTATCTGAACCTGCTTTGAGCGCTCATCCAGATTGTCTTGGTCTATGCAGATAGCATCAATCCAAATCCAAGAGTCCGATTTGCTGTGCGTAGAAATTTGCTTGAGCGCGTCGAACAAATTCCGCCGTATGCTCAATTTCCGGCGGCCGCCATCGGTGTCAAGAATCCAGGAGAAGTCACTTCTGGTCCAGATATCATCTTCAAGTTCGTCCCAGGTAGGGCATCCCCAAGCGTAAGATAGCGTCCTGTATTCGGGAGCTTCGTCAAGAGCAAAGGTTTCCAATCGGCATACAGTCTGCCGACTGCCATCAGACAATGCGCTCGAGGACCCGCCTAGATGAAGCAGTCGGATCGTCTCATTGGCAGAGAGATCAGAATATTGGTAGGCTGGCAGAGTGGATGCATCGACAACTTCTGAATTGATACTGCGGACACAAAAGGGGTGGAAATCCCCGAGCCCTAAAGTGAGGAAGAAATCGGTCAGATCATGTTTGTTAGGATCTGTGGTCGACAGGCCAGGGAACAATAATCCACTGCTCTTCACGAACGAGACGTCGCCCGCAGCGGATCTAGTCTGGATGTTCGCTCCAAAGTGATGCGACCGCTTCTGGTACTGCATCGGGTTTAGCAGCAGCAGCAGTATCCAAGGATGACCTCGTTCGAGCTCGTATCGTGGAGGCAGAAAGGCCCGTTTCATCTTGCGGTCTTGACTCTCAACCTTCGAGGATGTTTCTTTGCGCATGGACTCGTCGGTTTGCTGTAGCTCGAATGTTACTTCTTCAAGGCCCATTGCTAACACTTCTCTCAAGCCTTGCCGTTCCACCGGAGAAAGCGTCGAATTGTCACCTAGTTGACGCTCACAAAGTCGCTTCCAGAGTTCATTGACGCGCACCATATCGCCATCTCCGTACGCGTCCCATATCGCACGCTGGTCAGCATCAAGGTTAAGTGTGCTGTAAAAGCGCTGGTCGATCTCCCGATGCGACATGATACCCGTCAGTTGGTTTAGGGCAGAGGACGTGAATCGTGTTTGGTTTGAGACACGACACAGAAGACTTCATCGAGAATCCATCTCCTGCTTAACATGACTGCACGGCATCTTCCGTGTACATACGAGGTCTCAGCTCGTGGCGCTCAGCCGTCGCCTATTTCGCGAAAAGGACTCTTGTGCGCATCATGAAGGTCCCTCAGCCAGAACGATGACACGTTCTGCTTTGGTAGCAGGCAAGAAAGGAATGATTCGTAGCATGCTGCAATGATTGCAAGTTTCTCACGGATTGAGGAGCACGGAGGTGTTGGGAGTCGACCGGGTCGGATGCCTTAGGCGTCAAGGAGGAAAGATCTTGGAGCACAGCGCAGTCCGCGTCCGTGTCAGGCACCAAGGGTGTCAAATACGAGCTCTGGCGACGATTGAGGAATTAGATCATGTTCAGTCTTGCCAGCACTTCAGAAGGGAACTCCAGGCGCAGAGGGATCAGAGCACATGCTGTGCTCGAATCTTCACATTCGCGCTGTCTAGCAAAATCGTTATGATCCCAACTTGAAACGCACATTGATGAGTAGTGCGAGAGGCGCTCAAGCTTTAACACCCTTCCCCTTCTTACTCCTCTTCCTCTTCTTCTTCTTCCCGCCCTCTCTAATATCCACGCCCCCCTCAGCATCCTCCACAACCTTCTCACCTCCCTCCTTCGGCACCTCCGCCCCCTCAAGATACCAATCCTTCATCTCCGGCCCCTCCTTACTCCCAAACGTCTCCTTCCTCCACTCCCTCAACCTCCCCTTCTTCCCCAACCTCCTTCTATCCTTCTCCTTCTTCCCCTCCTCCCTGAAGCTCGCCAACTTCTTCAACCCCGCCCACTCATTCAACGCCTTGTCGTCTGCGGCCAGAATATCCAGAGCTGTGAGTCCAAACGTCGTGGGCGAGGTCTCGCGGTATGCGAAGCGCGGGCCTTCTTTGCCTGTTTTGCCTGATTTCTTGGATGATGATGTGGCGAGGGAGAGGTCTGTGGATTGCTGGGCGAGGGATTCGAGGAGGCGGCGGTCGCGCTTGGATTGGGTTTTGGATTTCTTCTTTGGTCCGGCTTTTATGGGCTCGTTCTCGGTGGTGGTGGTGGCGTCGACGACTTCTTCGTCGTAATTGTCTGAGAGGGCAGGTGCTGATTCGTCGTCTTCGAAGTCGGAGACCAAGTCCTTGATGTCGATGTCGTCGTCCCAGGTCGGTTTCTTGGGTTGCGCCTTCTTCTTCTTGTTTCTGCCATTCTCGTCCGAGTCTCCCTCCTCGTCGTCCTCAGAAGCCATTCCTTCATCTTTACCCGCGTAGTAAGCATCACCAAAGCGCTTCTGCATCTCCTTCTCGAACGTCTCACCATCCCAGTCCTCCTGCAACACCCCAGCCCAATCCGCAATATCCACGTCCCCGCCACCAGCCGCATACCGTATCCTCTCCAGCTTGCCCTCCATCTCCTCCATCTTCAATTTCCTTAGTCGACTCTTCTCCGCCTCCCTCTCCTCACGTTCACGCTCCTTCTCCAACTTCACCCGTTCCCTGGCTCTCTTGCGCGGATTCATCGCCTCATCCCGCCGTACGCTGACCGCCGCGACCACATCTCTCGCGTGCGTTTTCAGAGTCGTGTTTGAGGTCGCCGGGTCCTCGAAACGGAGGTTATACGCGTTCTCGAACTGGTCTGCGCGCTCGTCGGCGGAGTCGTCGTCGCTCTCTAGGTGCGCGAAGCGCGATGTGGATGTGGGGACCCAGGCACGCGCAGCAAAGAAGTTGGAGAGGTAGTTTTCTGGGTCCCTGTCTGCGGTGGACGGATCGGGGAGGGCGTGTGCCTGCTTTGCCTTGCCATCTGCAGCTCCCTTCTTCTTTGCCTTGAGGAAGGATTCGTCGTCTTCTTCGTCCTCTTCATCGGAGGCAGCCGAAGCCTCATCTGCAGCATCGTGCAGCGCTTTCACGAGGTCCGATTTGAGAGCTGCCTGCTCTTGCATGTACGTCCTCGGTTGTGCCTCCTCCTCATCCGAGTCATGTGTACCATTCGCTGCGGCAAGAAAGTTGGCGCGGTGGTAGTCCTTGAGCGTCATTGCCTTCTCTTTCGCCTCGGGCTTGCCCTCCGCAGTAGGTTCTTCGAACTCCCTGTAGAACTTGGCCGAGCTGTCGTAGACGCGCGGGTCCTTGCTCCGGATCGCATTGAGCGTGTCGTTGATTTCGGCGTCCAGATCAGCGGTCGCGAACTCGCCGTCGTCGTCTTCGTCCTCGTCGGAGCTGGACTCGGAATCGTCTTCTTCTTCGTCGCTGCCATCTGCGCCGTTCTGGCGACTGGTGAATTTTACGTTGTTCTTGCCGTATTTTTCTTCCACTGAATCGTTCAATCAGCGTTGTGTTGGCACCTTCAATATTTGAGAATACTCACATTGCTGCAGCTCCTTCCTCTTGTTATTATGCTCAAATCTCTTCGCGAAATCTTCATTGATCTTAAACGTATCCTCCGCCTCCGAATTCTCGTCGAGCAATTTCGTCTTCTTCGCTGTCTCTACGACAGGCTCCTCCTCGCGCTGTCTCTTCATTTTGCGCGGCATCTTTGCAATCTGTCTCTCGACATGAGATGTTTGAATATCCCAAAACTTTTTTTGGTGGAGAGCTTTTTCTGCCATGGTGAAGAGCGGCGTTGCTGTGCTGTGATTGGATGAGCGGATGCTAGCCTAATTGGGAAGGCGGAGAAGGCGCGAGGTGCAGTAGCGGCTGGTGATGCGCATGGGGAAGCACACGAGCATCATCTCCGCCTGCTCTCTTTTTCTTTCGGACGGAAGAGCTTGGGTTCGAACATCGCTCGGAGAGATTGGGACATAAGGAAGTCATGAGAGCGTGATATACACTATCCAAAGTCGTGGCCCCTGGTATTGCGTGAGACGTCACCATGGCCGACGACAGTATAACACAGGTGCCCGTTCTGGAGCCTATAGCTAAGCCATTGAGTCTCATGTGCGGGTTTCCCCCTTACAAGACAAGATCAGATACTAATTTGTCAATCAGACCCGTCGGGCTCAAAGAAGCGGCACTCGACTCGCCCACCTTCCGCGCAACCATCGTCCACTTCAGCGAGCAAATCGACATCCTCGAAAAATGGCTCGACAGCTACGTCAAGTCGGCCACGCGCCTCTCCAACGAAGTCTCCGCCATCGAAAACATAATCAACACCTACCTCTCCTGGGCGTCGCCACCAGCGCAGGTCTCCGAGGCAATGCTCGACCACGACTACACGTCGCTGGCGCTGAAGCGGTACAACGAGGGCGCCAAGGAGTTCTGGGCCAGCACGATCAAGTGGATGAAGAAGGTGGAGGGGAGTGTGGTTGAGCCGATTAAGGGGTTCGTGCAGGGCGATCTGGCGACGCTGAAGAATTATCGGAGGGTGTTGGAGCAGACGCAGAGGGGGTTTGATAGTCAGGTTGCAAGGTATGCGGCGCAGAGTAAGACGAAGGAGCCCAGTGCGTTGAGGGAGGATGCGTTTCAGCTGCATGAGGCGAGGAGGTCGTATCTCAAAGCGAGCATGGACTTTTGCACTGCAGCACCGCAGGCAAGATCGAGTCTGGACAAGATACTGGTCAAGATTTTCTCAGATCGCTGGAGAGACATGAAGGTCACGAGGGATGCGTTGGCGGGGAATCTGGCCAAGTGGTCTGGGGATATTGATCGCATTAGAGGTTGGAGCAAGGAGATGGAGAATAGTGAGCGTGTGTTCAAGAGGGAGCTGATTGAGGCACGTAAAGCCATCGAGGAGACGGCCGCGAACGCCATCAAGCCGTCGAGAGATCTAGATGACTACGCGAAATCGACAGTCGCGTATCTGGGTCAAGCACCTGACGCACGGCCTGGTGCACCTCCAGGTGCTGTAGAGAAAGCTGAGAAGCAGGGCTGGCTGTTCCAACGCACTGTGCAAGGCAAACCAGCGCGCACTATCTGGGTCAGGCGATGGTACTACGTCAAGCATGGCATCTTCGGCTACCTGTCCAACAGCCCCAAGACAGGCGCAGTCGAGGAATCGGAGAAAATTGGCGTCCTGCTCTGTGGTGTGCGACCTGCCTTCCAAGACGAACGTCGCTTCTGCTTCGAGGTCAAGACGAAGGACGCATCTATTGAGTTGCAGGCGGAGACACAGGCAGAGCTCATGGAGTGGATCTCCACATTCGAGATCGCCAAGCGGAAGGCCCTCGAGAACCCTGCGAGTACTGAGGCGATAGCTGCAGGCTCCAAGTCTGTCGACGCGGCCTTTGCAGTCACACCACCTATCGCACCAGAGTTTGCGGCCAAGAATCCCGAGGTCAGGGAAGAAGATGGGCCACCGGAACGCTCCAACACACTTGGGCTTGAACCCCCAAGCGCCCTCCTCCCACGAGCAAGCACAGACATTGCATCTCGGCGCTCGATGGTCGAAGGTGGAGAAAGCAGTCGCGAACGTCTGATGCAGAAGCTCGACCTCCATCGCAGCAAGGGCAGCGTGAGCCCTGGGCCTGGGCAAGCGTCTCCAATGAGCGGGATTGCGAGTCTCATCTCTGCAAGTCACAATGTCCTTCCTCTAGGCGGTGCGGGACATAACCTTACGCCTTCCCTAAATCTATCAACGGACTTCAAAGCCGTGCTGGGCAATCACATCCCACCGAGCAGTCTGGCACCACATACGCTCGCTAATCCGCCTGCACCAACGAATCTGAGTAAGACTGCTGTGGCTGTGACTGGCGAGAAGAATCTGTCCCTCGGAGCAGCAGTGACAGACGGAGGGATGCCCGGCGGTATTATGGCCAACATCTGGGGCACCAACAACTGGGGCTACCTCAACCGTCTCGAGCGCGGCGAGGTCAAGCCACCCACCGAGCGACGCAGAAGCATGTCTCAGCCACCAAGCCCAAACATTCCACAAGGAACCACCGACGACAACGGGCTCACTCCTGCCCCATCACCCGGCCTACCCCACCGAAAGACAATGAGCATGACCCCTAACATGTCACGTTCACCTTCAGGCACTCTGCTGTCAGCCTCAAACCTCGAGTATCCAAACTACTACCCACTCTCTCTCAAAGCGCAGGTCGCCCAATTCCGCACTCTCTTCCCCGAGGTCCGCCGCGACGACAAACTCGTCATGGTCTTCCGCGCGACCTGGAACCCGGCAGAGCAATCCGAGTTCCCCGGCCGCGTCTACGTCACCATGCACGACATCTACTTCTACAGCCACCACCTCGGGTTGGTCCTCATCTCCGGCGTCGGCTTCGATGCAATCAGCGAGGTCACCGCCGCGCCTGGTAGGGATAGTGATTTCGTCTTCTTGCATTTGCGACCGGATGTTTCTGTGGATGGGGCGAGTAGGATCACGCTGCGCACGTACCTGGAGCCGCTGAAGCTCCTGCAGAAGCGGCTTACGTATCTTGTCAGGAACGCGGAAGCGCCTGAGCCGGATAATCTGGAGGAGGCGATCAAGAAGTTGATTAAGATGGAGGCGCCTGGCGAGGGGGATAGCCCAAGTGTTGACGGCAGCTGGGAGGATGTCTCGCCCTTTACGCCCACGGACGGCGCGGTGGATCCCTCCTCTTCAACCATGAGCAAGAGCAGAGACAACCGTGCGGGCTTCAGAATTGATGGCACGCTATTCCCCGACCCGAACAGGGTCGTCAGCAGGAACGCCACGAAGTTCCGTCTTCCGGCCAAGGCAGTCGAGTACGTGCCCCAAGGCATGATGGGCGAAGGCAGCCTCGTCGAGCGCGAATTCGGCATCACAGCTAAGGCCCTCTTCCACGTCCTCGCAGGCGACAAGAGCGCCGTCTTCCAAGTTCTGGACCGCGAGAACGGCGCGGAGAACCTGCTGCAGGGACCCTGGGTGCAGCCGGAGAGCCAGGCGCATTACAGGAGGGAACTCAAGTACGCGGTCCGTCTGGGGCAGAGGGCAAGCGAAGTCACGGATACGCAGATCATAGACGTGTTTAATGATCATTTATGCTACGTCATCTCCGAAAGGCGGACGCCGTGGTCGCTACCTTACGCGAGGAACTTTAGCACGCTGCTCAAGATCGTGATCACGCACGTGGCCAAGTCACGCTGCCGCTTCGCCGTATACGCAAAGGTAGACTGGCGCTCGAAGCCCAAAACACCCGGTGTAAGGAGGCTGGTCGAAGGGCAGGCCATGCGCGACGCGGCCACACTCGCCAAGGCGCTCATGGGCATCCTCGAGGAGCAAGTCGCCATGATGGGCAGCGACGCGTACAACAACTCGCGCAAGGCCGTGCAGATCTTCGGCAACATCGGCGTGAGCAAGGACGTTCTCCAACCAGTACTCTCAGACCTTCCCACGAGTTCACGAGAGAGGATCCGCGCGCACTCGCTAGGCAGCCTGGCGATGAGCGCCGCGAAGACGTGGGCAGTGAACGCGCTCCTCGCCGTGCTGGGCGCGATCATCCATCTCGCGCAGGCGTTCGCCAAGGTGGCGAGCGCGCACCACGTCCTTGTGCTTGTGCTGGCGGGGAGTGCGCTGGCGAATATGTGGTTTGCGAATAAGGAGTCCTGGGGCTGGTGGAGGGAACGGCAGGCGCGACGGTTTATGCGCGGCGTGGGCGTCAACCCGATGTCCACGGGGCTAGGTCACAGTATCTGGCTCCGGGATCTAGACGAACTTGGTGCCCCGTCCCTCTCGACCATGGTCACGGAGAATGCGAATGAGAACACCACAGCCTGCAGACAAAACTTCAATGCCCTCCTAGCACAGACAGATCCCTCATCCCCGCCTGTTCCCGGCAACTCCCAGGACTCGGACGCACGAGCACTAAATCGCCTGCAGAGATCGCGGTATACATTCGGGACGTACCGGCATGATTTGCTCGTTGCGCTGAGGGTGGTGGAAAGGGTGGAGAAGGAGACGATTCGTGCGGAGTGGGAGGGCTGGGTTAGGGGCGAGGTGGGAAGATGTAGGGCGACGAGGAAGATGCTTGAGGTTGGGGAGGCGAGGGAAGCGAGGCAGTGGTGGGAGCAGTATTGTGGGAGTTGTGAGGGCGAGGTTAAGTTTGTTGAATCATAGAACTGGACATGGTATCAATAAGCAGCCTGCCGTTGACTTGCAGCAAAACCGCTGCGCGTTGCATGTGCCCTTTGCGAGCAGCGAGCAGGATCTCAAAACATGCGATGTCGTTCTCGAATACCTGGAACGGCTTTAACATGCTCTAGGCTCTAGTCCATCCGTCGGGATACAACAACGGACACGCTATGGCTGAGCTACCAAAGAAGGGCCACCCAACTACAAGAGAGCCCGCTCCTCCGCCTCCCTCAGCATCTCAGCCACGTCCTCATCCGTTTCCGCGACCTTACGGAAGAAGTCCATATTCTCCCTGATCCACTCACCTTCCTCCCCAGCAGCGGGCACCACAACCCCACCCTCCACCGCCGCGACCATGGGCGTAAACACGATTCCATGCATTTTCCTCGCCTTCTCGGGCACACCAGAATGCGCAGCCTCCGACACGACTTCATCCCACTTCTGCTGTATCTTCACGCCTACTTCATCATACGCCTCCTTGCTCCTTGTGGGACCCGTACGGATCGTGGCGCGGATGTGGTTCGGGAGAGCTTGCCCGCGGTACTTGCCGCCGGTGTAGACGGCTGAGACAGGGGGAGGCTGCCGGAAGGAGACATTGACGAAGAGGTGTGGGGTGGCGAAGGTGGTGGCGTGAAGGTGGGTTATGAAGGAGGCGAGGGTGTCTTGTTGAGAGCGGGAGAGCGGGATGCAGTGACAGATCTGTTGGGAGGGGAGATAGTCGTAAGCACCTCTACCTTGGAGAATATAGAAGTGGAAAAGCACCTCGTAAACTGGCATTGTGCTGTTTTGATTGTGTCGTGCTGTTTTTCAAAGGGTGCTTCAGAGTATGTGCTTAATCAGTAGGAATACGGAACGAGATTGCCAAATTCTTGAAGGAAATCTCGAGACTTTATAGTCATTTTCAAGATCGCCTGTCTACACAACTGTTGACTTATTCGAGCACTTTGACATGGTGTCTTCCTTGTTTCATGGACCTGGGTTGGCTAACGAGAGTCCGCACAAGCGGCCGCAGATGCGGGATCTGCGGTCTTTTTCTGCGGGACAAACATCCTCGTTCCTACAGCGTGAACTTTCGCCAAACGCACCCTCCAATCTGCAGGACTTGTCCATCTGCAACATCGACTGTGCTGAAGATCTGCACTAGGATTTGGACAATGTAGATTATGCGGAAGTGTCATGCCGCATGCACCGCACTTCTCATCCATTAGTCTCGACGCGCGGACTTTCTCCCTGCGATGCGGACGATAGAAGTGAACGATGGCCGCCCTACGCTTACCTCAGCGGGATTTGCGAAAAAGTCATGTCAGTCCTGCAAGAGTCGGAAGAGGAAGTGTACGCGTGAACTGCCAGCTTGTCGGCTTTGCGTGCGGTGAGTGCCGCACGAACTTCCTTCTTCAACCCGTATTTGGTACCAAGCAAGCTGACTGAGTCCACGAGTAGTGGACGCCGCGTATGCTCCTATCTGATAGGAAAGCCAGAGGAACGATCTACCGCACATCCACCTGCTCCAATTACTGGGTCGACAGATGGGGCGAATGAATGCAGGAACGAGTCTGCAGCCGCGATCTTCCTGGAGCCAGAGCTGTTTGGCTCGTACTCGTCACTTCCTCGAAGATCTTGTAGTATACGTCCACCTACTGCGATTGAAGATGCTCTCGGGGGTATCGATGCCAGGAAGACACTGGCCGAGGAATACTTCCAGACATGCGATCGCTGGATGCCCATTATTTCACGCTTCCGATTCTACAGCGCTCTAACTGCTCCGTCTGAATGCCTGGGACCCGATATCTCCTCATTGTTAGCGGCGATGAAATTACTGCTGGTCCAAGATGTGGTCGAGAGACCCTGTTCCAAGCTATACATAGCATTGAAGGAGTACCATCTCCGTATGGAAGTGGGCGGCTACTTGAGCCTCGGAACTCTTCAATCAAGAATACTGATAGCGATGTACGAGATGGGCCATGCCATTTATCCTAGCGCCTTCATCTCAATCGGCACCTGCGCCCGCTATGCCACAGTCATGGGCATTGATGAGACATTGCCCGTGCAGGGAAGAGGCTGGATGGATCAGGAGGAACGTAACCGCACCTGGTGGGCAATCCTGATCTTGGACCGGTGACTTTCGCATCACGATTTCAGGCTTCCCAGACTGATGACTCCAGTATCACGAACATCGGATATCGAGGGCGTCATCTCTGCACTCCCGATCCCAGCGCTGGGTCTATCCTTCCAGTCGATGAGGAGATCTGGACTCAAGGAGTGAGTGCACGATGACGCGCGCAAGTGCACGTGATCGAAAGAAAGATTGACATCTCGCAGAAACTGCCCAATGGCCACCAGCAGAAATACGTATCCACACCCACATTCGAGACAGGCCGCTTCGCACGACTCGCCCAAGCCACTGACCTCCTCAGCCGAACGTTCCGAGCTATTCAGCAGCAGTCTGCGTCGACCGAGGACGATCTTGAAAGCGTTGCGCAGCTCGAGAGGACGCTGTTTGCGCTGGAGCACCTCGCTTCGTCGGAGGAGCAGGAGAGGCGTATCTGCAATCTCTCCTCCATGGCTACATGCTACAGGCAAGCAGACCCGAGTCCCTTCTGCGCATTAAAGTGGCTAAGCTGAGATAGCGCAATCTTCCTACTTCAGTCCGTCAGTCCTTCATGTCATCGGGGTGAGCACCAACAGATAGAGGCCGCGCAGCAGTCCCGCTCGCCCATTCGCGAAGTGATAGGTAGGACCTTCCACTTTTTCAAACGCTATCGCGACGGATGGGGTAGTCTGGAGAGATTCCCTCCACTAGCAGTCGACTGGCTGTACAGGTGCATGGTCATGCACGACTACCTTGACAAAGACTCCGTTCGAGCGACGTGGGTGGAAGAGCATAATGAGCTTAGAGAAGCCCTGGAGTTTGTTGGCCGAAGATGGAACGTAGCTTGTAAGTGGCTAGCTGTACCTGCGTGTTTCCTTCGCTGACTGGGAGTCCCTCAACGCAGCACATTATAGACGACTGGTGGGGATCAGAGAAGCGGCTAGTGTTCGATTAGAGGACTGAGAGCTGTGATCAATATGACGACCTTCTCGAGACAAGGGCCGCGGATGATAGGACTATCGCAAAGCCGTTGTGGCATTCTGCGCGCACGACATACGCTAGGATCCCAGTGTCCCATTGAAGGATTCAGAGCCGGGATCAACACTGATGACCTTCTGGACACGTGTCTGGGATAATAAGAACATCGCAAAATAGTTGCGATTTCATTCTGCGTGCTCGATATACGCTAGAATCCCAGTGATGCAGTCCTCCCTCCCGCCTACTCATCCATAGCCTCCACAGCCGCCTCCGTCAATTTCGGCGCCTCCCCTTCCACAAGCACATCCTCATCCATCTTCCAGAGCCTCGCCCCCCTCGGCCAAACCCTCTTATAAAGACTCACCCCCACCGCATCCATCGCATCCAACTTCCCATCAAACACGGCCTTGAAATAGCCATGCGTGCCCAGCGCCTCCTTGATGAACCCGGTCCTCCCCCGCTTCGTCCACACCTTCAGCGCCTTGAACCACAGCACGTCCTCGCGGTTGAAGAACATGTACCGCACGGTCACGACGCGCTTGTGCATCTTGTAGGGGTGGCCCGTGAGAATGATGCGCTTGGCGATGATGCGGGTGGTGGAGGGCGGGAGGGACGTGCCCGTGGCGATAAGGGAGAGGTCGCCGTGGGGGGAGCGGCGGAAGAAGAGGGTGGGCACGGAGCCCCATGTCAGGGGTGCGGTGAAAGTGGCGATGGCGCTGCGGCCGGGGTGCAGGTACCGCTGGAACTTGTGCACGTTGTTCGGGGTGTTTACTGTGTCTGAAAGGAGAGGGTTGATGATGAAGCGGCGTGGACCGCATTGCATGATGAGTTCGTCCTTTGAGCGCAGAGGGGTCGCGACATCAGAGAGGAGGTTGATGCTGAAGTTCACGGCGGTGCGTTTCTGCTCGTGACGGAGGAGGGAGAAGACTGGTAGTGGGGCAGTCGGATCGTATGCTTTCTGCATGGAGAGGGGAACGCCACTTAGATGGATGTTGACGCGGGTCCCTGGCTGCACGCCGCCCATGAGCGAGTCGCGAAGTACGCGGTTGCGAGCGCCCCTATAGTCTGAGACTTCGAGCAGACGAGCCCACTCGGACGGTTCGTACAGCTTGTCTTCTTCCGTGTTCCACTCACTCGTGCGCAGGCTCTTGAGACCCCGGTACTTGGCCAGTCGCTCTCGAGCGAGCACATTCGGGTCTAACTCAATCTCATCTGGGAACTGCAGGTCGTCGTTGGCTTCTTCCTTCCTCGACTGCCGATACGCTGCAATCTGTTCTGCCTCATCGTCAGGCGATGGATCCATGAAAGCCTCTGACTGTGGATATTCTGATGGTCCAGCTTCTGTCATTGCATCGCGCATATCGTCATCGTCCATACCATCGGCAGGATCAAAATCACGCCTTGACTTCACTGACTTGGTATCATCGAAGGCATCATCTTCGAAGTCTGTTAAGTCTGAGCCAGAGTCGGAGACATCGTCTAGGTACCAAGCTGCCTGGTACTTCGATGTACCTCGTGGCATGCGCTTCGCTCGCTGCTCCGGTAGTCTGGTGTCTTCGTCCGAGAAGTAATGGTGGTCGTCCAGGAACACTCCCTTTCTCTCAGATGGCGCAATGGACATGGCATAATCGGCGGCATCTTCCATGGCCACTTCTTCAGGCGCAAGCTCGTCTAATCCATCCTGATCCTCAGTCGGTTCTTCCAGTACCTCTCCCTGCCCCACGGCGTCCACTGCCATGGCATTCCCTTTGCCCTTCCTGTTACGCTCCTGAGGTGCTGCAGTGATCTTCGAGATCTGGTAGCTGCCCCAATCACCGACATGGACGAGGCGGTCTGCTTTCATGCCTTTACCACGGACGACGCCAGTGAGTACGACGTCTGTGGTGGCGGGGACGTCGAGCGGGCCGTCGACCGGAGTCGACCATTTGACCTCTTCTACGAGCATCCAGCTTCGGTCGTCCCGCCACTTCACACCTTTGGGTACGGATGCGCACAGAGAGCGAATGGTATTGACGCATTCTTGCCGCGAGTCCAGCGAGTTGACTTTTTCAATCGCCGGGAAAAAGTGGTTTGCGTACGACTTGAGCGAGGTCAACACGGAAGGTCGCTTCTTCGCAGGTTCCACTTTGTCCAGATCTTCTGCAACAGCCACCACATTGGAGATGCCCTGGTTCTCGACTGCCTTCAGCAATTCCTCGCCATACTCATCGACCTCTTCCGTTGCAGACAGGACTAGCACCACGAAGTCGGCGACTCTGCAAGCGTCCAGCACGTCTATCAGTTGTTGCTTGACGCAGTAGTATAAGATGTTCTGCTTGAAGCGGTCAACATGTACTCTGACCATGCCCCTCTCCGGCGTAACTGGCTCCACCATATCCAAGCTTTTATTCAGCTTCTCCACCGCCCTCTCAGCTGCACCATCGCCAGCCAAGTTGACGACAGCGACAATCCTCGGGGCGCCATCCTTGCCATTGAACACACTGCTCTTCTTCTCGTGCTCCTTGTCCTTGTTCAAGCGCTTCTGCTTCGCCTGGTTCTTGCGGTCGAATTTCGACATGACTTGCTGGTGCTGTGTCTTTCGCACGCCCTTCTCGATCTTGCCCTTCGCGATGTCCTTCAGTGCGTTCTTCGACAGGTGCCGCGACTTGTATGGCTTCTGTGACACTTTGGTAGTGCTACGGTGGTGGTGCTGCGTGGCCGTCATGGAGGCCATGTTGCCGCTGCCTCCGGCCTTGAAGCGGTAAGGGAGTGTGGATGCCAGTGTGAGTTTTTTCGCGCAAATTCCGTAAAGACTGTCAAGAGCGCTCAGAATCTATGCAAATGGACTTTGCTTCGGCGGGGCAATATTTCTCGACTTTCGAAATAATTTTTATCGATAAGAATGGGCACTAGTCTGGATTGAAGCTAGCGTGACAATACCCTGTGGGCCATCCGCATGTCTTCAAGACCATCAATCCGTTCCGTGAACAAGGCGAGCTACGAGAATAAAATTGAGGAGAAGACGCTAAAGAGACGCTTTCGGAGTTCCGAGATCTCACCTCTTTAGCCATATCGTGCTCCAAGTTCAGTCGACAGAGTTTCGCTCTTGTAGACTTCTAAGCATGCGCGTAAGCGCGCGGCTAAGTGGTCAAGGCAGACGGGCCATCTCATGGGTTGGCGACCTGCAAGAAAGCCTCACGAGAACGACAACAACTTCATTGAAGACCAATTGAATCTTGATCCAATGCGATTCAATATCAACAATATCACATGATCGCAAGTCGTCCCGCATCTGATATAGCTCCGCCTCACTCATAAGATCTACACGCTTGCCTGCGGTTTCTAGGCGTGACACCATACGCTACGAAATCCTGCATAAGAAAAGTCCGCTAGCGATCCGCTCACTCAGAGATAAACCTCACCACAACCGCCAAAGTGGCTTCACTACTCTCCACCCTCTCGCCCTACATTCCGGAGCCGCTGCAAAAGATTCTGCCGCCCTTACAATTACAAAAGAAGCCTCCGGAAAACCTTCTTGCCCGCGTGGAGTTGCAACTCCGCCCCGTCTACAGAGCTTTTATTCAGCAGGTCTCGCAGCTTCTGCCGCAACACAGTCCCGCATCTGCCCCAGACACTGCGCTTGACCAGTTTCTTGCTCAGATAAGAGAAGTGCTTGTCAAGGTCGAGGAACTTGAGCCTACGCTCGTCGCCGCATTTCTACTCACGTTCATCCTCCTCGTCCGCCTCATGTCTTCGTGGTATAGCCGCTTTGGCAGCGGCTGGGATCGCCTGAGCCCCTTCACACGCGGCGGAAGCAAAGATGGTCAGGTCTCCGACTCCGACTTCTCCTACATCACGGCCGACGATCTGGCGAGACACAGTGCATCATCGAACGGGAGCGCAAACTTCACGCCAAGCCACAACCGCGAAACGGATGTGCTGCTGTTGAAGCACAAGAAGATCAGCTACCCCGTGCATTTTGCTGCGCACAGCATAGACAAGGGACAGCTCAAGATTGGGGAGATACGGTCGGCAGCGGCGAAAAAGCTAGATCTGGATCCATCACAAGCAGATCGGGTGAAGATCTTCTACAGAGGCAAGAACCTGAAGGATGACCATCGTACCGCAAGGGAAGAGGGTCTAAAGAGCGCAGACCAGTCCGAGCTGATGATCGTGGTGGGCGACGCACCGCCTCGCGAGGAAAGCTCAGATTCAGAAGGCGAAGAGGAGGATGGCGTCGACGGCGCAGCAGACGGCAAGAAGAAGAAGCGCAACCGCAAGCGGAAGAGCAAGAAGAAGAAGGGTGGAGATAGTGGAACGGCGACACCAAACTCTGGCTACTCGAATGCCAATATCAATCCTGACGCTACGTTTGCGCCATCGGGCGCCCCGCCGCCGCGACCATCGCCCTCACCTCGACCGCAGGCAGCGCAGCTGACGGCGATCGAGAAGCTTGATGGGCTTGCGTCGACGTTCCATACGAAGTACGTGCCTGAGTGTGTCTCGTATATCAGCAATCCACCATCCGATAAAGCGAAGCGAGAGTTCGATCACAAGCGGTTGAGCGAGACGATCTTGGCGCAGATTCTGCTGAAGCTGGACGCTGTCGAGACGGAGGGCAATCCGGAGGCGAGACAGCGTCGCAAGAACCTCGTGAAGGAAGTGCAGAGCATGTTGAACAAACTGGATGAAATCGTGAAGGGTTGAGATGCATGGATTCCAGAAGCTCGAAATTGTTCAAGCACCGATAAAGTAGGAAAGGGATGTCTAACGACATGACGATAACGGCAAGTCGAGCATTGGCGTTCGGGATAGACCTGCATACGTTTTGCATCACGGTGGCATACTCGCATTACTCCCTTCAACAATCAAGACCGAATTGTTCATCTCCGATGTTTCTTGTCCATCCTTTCAATGCCGTCTGCCGTACAAAGTGCTTCGTATCCCGTCTTGCGGCCAAGTGTCGGGAGTCCTTGACTTGCTCGTAGGTTTTGCTGTGCAGCTCGTTGAGCGTGCGTTGATCATTCAGAGCTCGTGCAATGTCGAGGCATCTTGACCATAATCGACGCCTGCATATCTTGCTGGCGCCCTTGGGATCGCCCATCTTACGACCTTGTAGCACACCGTTGATTAATGTTTCTTGGAAGTTAGGGGTATACACTGCGCTGACGTTGCTTGGAACGACACGGCAGTCTCCATACACTCCTCCTCGTCTGGACCAGGCAAATTCCAGTGATGTCGTCTGAGCAGCGAAAGACCTGAAGCGGTATACAATTTTCAAATCTGACACTGCAGGCCTCAAGCGTCCCTCTGAACTGAAAGCCCGTGCAAAGGCAGCTGGGACATACTGTGACTCTGGCAGCGTGAACGTCGATACATACGCGTTTTCTGGTGAGACGAGCAACGAAGTCAGACTGTCCAGTACAGAAGTGAACTGGTACATGGCCAGCTTGTCCGTGCACGACTTGCTGTACGTGATCGGTGCATCTGGTCTTGCTGGCTTCCTTCTGACAATGCCCAGCTCGGCGAAGGAGCCGCGACCTTTGAGGATGTCCTCGGGCGCCGATACTTCCCATGGCGTGGCGTCGTTTTGCGCGGCCATTATGAGTTCCATGCTGCCGTCGCCGCAGGGTGCCTCGGATCCATACATGTGGATTGTGACATCCTCCCGGATGGTAAATGGCTGTGACCATTCCTCACTGCCATCCTGAGATCCTCTCCATCTGAGATACGGCGACTCCATCGAGCGGTCGAGAGCCAGGGCATAACACTGGTCCAGCAAAAACCGGTTGAACGCTCTCGCAGCCAAAATCTCAGCATGCGAATCATGCAACACATTCCCGTGCGCAACAGCCAACTTCGAAGCCGGCAAGCACTTCATACCCGTCCTACAACAATTCACATGAGCCACTCTTCACGAACGATCTTGGAAGTAAGAAAGGGTTACCCACCCCAACGCCACACACTCCAAACTCCCCGGCCCAGTGGCAAGCACAATCCCACTCAGCGGCACCCACTCCCGCGATCCCGGCTCTCGCTCAAAGGGCTTGCATTTCCGCGGGAGCCGATCGTAGGCGTCGAGGACGCAGCGCGCTATGTCATCGGCGGTCGGTGCTGCTGCCATGCAGGACTACTTCTAGTTGAGTGGCAGGCTCGGATGCTCGGCCATCGGAGTTTCGTCCATTGGGATTGTTAAGCTCCTTGCCCTGCAACGCTAGATCCCTCCGACCGCGACCGGCGGAAGCTTATCTGCGCCTTCTGTCGGAAGGAAGATCAACGAGAGGCATGAGACGATTTCGAGGTCCGAAGAGAGTGAGGGATAGGTTCTTGATGCTGGAAATATGCCTTGGACAATTATCCATGTCCTTGCGAATTCGTTCCAGCCTCCTGATAACGAAACATCCAACTTCTAGCTGGCAAGGCTGAGGGCGAAGCCAGATCCATAAATCTCATGCAAAAGTCCGAGATTTCCATCGAGTAAGCGCCATCGACGTCACCGCACTAACCACATCTTACCCGCGATCTGCGGTACGTTTCCAAAGAAGCTTTCCGGCTTTACCGCTAAGCGTCTGATACTGCATGAATAGTCCTCGAACAAGCAAAGGGCAGATGCAGAAGTGCCAGAGATCCTCGCTGGGGAACTACCCGTTTGAGCCAGAAATGCCCGTTCAGCTGTGCAGCTTTGGCGATCTTAGGAAAGAGATTTATGAGTCCGCTGGCACGCGCGAATGGTACGTCACGCGCGTGTCAATTCTGCTTTCCTGATCTGAGGGAAGCAGCGACGAGCGAGGTATCGCCGTATGACTGAGCAGTAGGGCCAGTGTCCATAATTCGCAATAGCATTTCTCATTTGAGGCACACAGAAACTGTTTCTTCTTCGTGCTGATTTGACATTTGCCTCGCCCATATTAATCAGCCTCTGCTATAGCCTGACGCAGCCGCGTTTCTGGTGCTTCCCGATATTCTTCCCCATATACCCTCCCCAGCCTTGCTGTCCAGGAACTGTTTGCTGGTTCCTTGGTTCTACTTGACCGCGCCGACCACGTATACGCTCTCCACTCGTCGTCATTGGACCTGCATACGACATAAAAGGATACCAAAGTCAATCGAAAGCGAAGCGCGAATAGAGAAAAGAGACAAACACGATGGCGGTGATATGGGGTCTCGATCTCAAAGAGATGCAATGGGGAAAGTTCAAGAACAGCTACATGTGGAACAACGAGTACCACCTGCGCAGAACCAAGTTCATCGTATACCAAGCGGCGATGATCCTCTGTGTGATATCTGAGTCACTAGGGACGGACGTGCTGTCGAGTACGTGGGAGACATCTCCTGAGCGATGCACCGAGAAGCTAACAACAAGATCCAGAGTACATCTCCGAGCGCAAATACGTCCAGAAGTACTCCAGCACGCTAGGCTCGGAAGTCACGGTCAAGAGCCACGATATCGTCGGATCCTTCTCGTACAACATCTTCGTCGGTGTGTTTGTAGCCACCATCTTTGGCGCTGCATTCTTCTTCGACTTGTTCTGGCCAGAAAGGCACGAGTCGAAGTCGGTGAGGATAGCGTGGAAGGCATGCGCGATCTTGTCCTGCATCTTCACGCTGTCATCAGCCATCCTCTTGACGGTTATCCTCTCCACGAAGAGAGCGATACTTGTTGGCAATGATACGGGCATTGCCTTCAAACTTGACCCACCACTATTGTATAGAGAGAATGGCGAAGCGATTGCGAGTGTGGTCTTGATCTGGCTCGGTTGGATAGCGACGTGCGCGGCGTAAGTGAATCAATGCATCTAGCTTGGTCAGTTCTAATGATCAGTAGTACTGGTCTCATGTTCTCGTCCATCAACCACATCGAGAAATTCGGAAGCGCAAAGTCAGGACATCTGAGAGAAGAGAAGGGTCTCCCGACTGAGACAATGAGCGCTCCGAGGACAGCCTCAAGGCAGGATTCAAGACCAAGCTATCAACCAGACGTTGACAGTATCAAGGACTCCGAACGGGTCTAGGCTGCGATACGTCTGGCCGGAGCCAATGTATGAACGCTCGTAGAACATTGAAAGCATAGCCTGGAGTTGCTGGTTGGCGGTTTCTCAAGGGATGGCAGACCAAGGGCGACTGTTGTCAAGGGTAGATGCTCATGAAGCCATCATGGGTGTTCTGGAAGCCAATGGGGCTTTGTGTCTTTATCTTGCAATGCATCAATAATTCAATAATTGTTCAATTGAGTCCTCGGCGACGACATGGCTCGATGTTGTTGAGACTTTTACGTCCGTCGGAAATCTGTCGTGGTGAAGATGGCTTGCGGACGAAAGATCTCGGTTGCCTCGCTGGGACTGACATCACTAAACATCACGACCTCTAAGCGCGAACCGAGCATTGCGCCCGAAACACAACTAAATAAAAGCAATTCACAGTCTCATCGAGAACGACTGAATTCACTGAACCACGAAGTTGCCCAAAATTGATAGAAATCACGCTCAAAATGACCGAAGCCGTTCTTGCTGGCTCCACAGGCCTTGTAGTACGTCTCACCTCAGCCTCAAGCGCGCGGTAGACGACTCTCGCGCGAGAAGGCATCATTAATTGACTAGACGCAGGGCTCCAACATCCTATCAACATTGGCTGAACATCCGGCCTTCACATCAGTGCACGCGTTCGCGCGACGAAAGCTGCCAACCGAGTCACCAAAGATCAAGTTGCTCGAATCATCAGAATCCGACAAGTGGCCAACGCTCTTCCCGCAAAATGCATCGATCTTCTTTTCTGGACTCGGAACCACGCGTGGGCAAGCTGGCGGTGTAGAGAACCAGCGGAAGATCGATCATGATCTGAATCTTGAGCTCGCTAAAGCTGCCAAAGCCGCCGGTGTGCAGACATACGTGCTCATCTCGTCAGGAGGCGCAAACCCCAACTCGAGCATGGCATACCCGAAGATGAAGGGCGAGCTTGAAGAGGGCGTCAAGGCGCTCGGTTTCAAGCATACCGTGATCTTGCGCCCTGGGCTCATCGTCGGTAGCAGGGAGGACAGCAGACCGCCGGAGTTCGTGATCAGGAAGATTGCGGGTTTCGCTGGCAACTTCTTGGGCAACAAGGCGAAGGACTTCTGGGCGCAGGATGCTGATGTCATTGCGAGAGCTGCTGTCAATGCTGGGCTGCAGTGTGTAGAGGGTAAGAGGGAGGAGGGGGATTGGTTGCTGGGTCAGGCTGATATTGTCAGGCTGGGCAGGACGGAGTGGGATCCGAAAACTTCGAAGGTTTGAGTGTTGGGTGGATCCTCTACTCTGTTTGACGTGCGGAGTTTTGTGTGTGCTGACTTGGACTTCATAAGATACCTTACGATGCTTGGCTGGGACCGCGTCAGAACATCTACAATCGAATGCGGATGGGATTCTTCATTTCACTAATCGATTCCACTCCTTCTCTACTTTCAGATCTTCCTTCCTAACTCATACCCTCCGCGGTCACCCGTCCATAGTCCAATGCTAACAAGATCCACCTGACTGTCTATGTCTGTGCGGTGCAGGAAACATCTGAGGCCGAGCAACAACGTCTACAATTGGCTGAGGCATGACACAGAATTCTATACGAGGCCTGCTGGCAGACGTCTCCTTGACTCTTCGCACAGTGATGGGATTGATCGGCTGGGTACAGATCCAGTTGATTTCACCAGTCCTCGTGCACGACCAGCGCACTCATTACAGAGCCGCATCTCACTTTTGCTTGTGCTTTCCGGTCAGTCAAGCAAACAATCTGCATGATGTGCTGTTCGTTGGTGTACGCTGAGATGTGCGGGGTCCCATGTTTTCGACCTCCAATGAAGTCGTGCCACAAAGCCCCCGCACGGCTGAGGCCAGACGAGGCTGGAACACACTTCATGAAGGAAGCTTCATAGCATGGCTGCAACACATGTCCAAGGCGTCGCAATCGTGATGTGGCTGCATAGTCATCTGCAGGTTCTATTCGAGCAGAGATAATGGCTGCGCCGAGTGGACGGCAGATTCTCAATATATCCGGAAAGGAGAAGTATAAGAGATGTTCGATGCGCTTTGGTCAATCCTCGTATCTGATATCTTCTGATCTTCCGTCGATGCTGAGAAGCCATGGCGTTGACGAATGGAGTCCAAGTCAGCGGCGATATGTTGGCCTCGGAACACGAGCCACTGACTTCGTGAGTATCACCTGTTCTCGGTCGTGCAGTCTCTGACAAATGTTTTCATCTAGGCCCTATACCACACGAGCAGTTACCATAAGAATCGGTCCCAATGGCAAAGAGTACACGGCATTCGAGGCGATGGTGCAGCGTTACCCAGGGTTGCATGCTCGCATGAAGAACCAAAAGGCTGGTGCGCCCATCGAGTTACCTGAGATCGATGAAGATGTCGGTCACACCTTTGTGCACTTCCTCTACACCAGTGAATACAACACACTTGCCCTGGGTGAGATTCCGGACGATGTTCGTGCTACAGCCGAGTTCAAGCGGAGTATACTGGCGTACTGCGCAGCAAGACTTTGCATCATGGATCTGCTCCAGCAAATCACACAAGCGAAGATGGAGTACTTCAGCCAGCATCTGACTATCTTCGAGTTGCACCAAGTTGTGGTCGAGGTTACCGACAAGCTTCCGGAGAATGATATCTGGTTTCCTGAGCACCTCTACAGATGGACCAAGAGCCTGCTTCAGGCAGATGATAATGTGATCTCGGATGAGGAGTTGCTTGATCTTGTTGGCAGGAGCACACTATTCGCTAAGGCGGTTGTCAGAAGTGTTCGAGAAATGTACAAGGAGAAGTCAGCAGCTCTCGAGCTTTTGACTCACAATGGCTTGGCCCATAGCATAACTGGACAGTACAAGCTAACACGTGATGCTGATCATGAACCGGGTGAGTGGTCTATTTTACCAGCCTTATCAAGCGAATTGACAGCGGCGTAAGCTTCAGCCTTCCACATCGAGGAACAGCCATATGGCGCTGACGCTTTCGTTAGCCCAGACGTTGGGGAATACAAGGTACGCGCAAATCCATTTGTTCTAGAGAATACTCCCAGAAGCCAATGCTCATGAGTTCGACAGGTCACCACACCCGTGGCGGATGTGATTGAGATCAATCAAGGCCCAAGAGAGCAGACTATGGATGTCCTAGAGGAAGACGCCAGAAAGATAGAGATTGAATCGAGCAAAGCTGACTCGGTCATGGCTGTTGAATCCGAAAGCCAAGATGCTGTCGATGGGCTGAAGGACCACGACCAAGTCTTGAGGCCAGTGAGTTCGGAGAAGCCCACGCTGGTAGACTCTGAGGTGGAGGCTGCAATTGAGAAGGCGGCGAAGAAGAAGAAGAAGGGCAAGAAGAAGGGGCCGAGCGTTGCTCAAGTCGTAGCCACTTAGGAACATACCTCGGTAGAATGCATCAAGGTTCGATGATTTGTTGAAGCCATACAGCTGTTGTTCATGACCATTGCGTATGCATTGCTCCAGCATTGAACGAGCGATCTTCGCGGCTATGTAGTCGATGCCCTGCCCTCCTATGCTGAGCGCTACCAAGTTGGCCATTCTTTACATACTTCTGATCTTCCTTCTTTACATACTTCTGATCTTCCTTTATAGCACAAAGCTTGTGTTCTTAGAAATGCACTCTTCCGGTGTATCACAATTGTGCGATCAGATCTTGATCTAGTTGGAGACTGTCCCATCGTCGACAAAGTCATAGTTCGGACCCTCTTCGAGATGTACTGAGAGAAGTCTTCCGCAATCGCGATGTGTTCCAGCGGTAGTGCAGGAAATGGCCCAGAGCAAAAGCTTGCTGCCATTGAACACTTTGCAGTAATGACAGAGCTCGAAGCGCCTTTCGGGTATTAAAGGCCAGTAGATGAAGTCTTCACACCTCGCACGCGAAATGACAGTAACATCAGTCACAACATAGAGGACGAAGGGATGCTTCCAAACTTCAGGCGGAATCAGGAGAGGGTGGAAGCTGACCACTCACGACGTCTGAACTCATGCAATAATAATTCAGGAGAAGACACGGAAGAAGATGGAGACACATCATGCTGCCGTCGAAGCAAACAAGGATACCTAATCAGTCGATGACCCTGTTCCAGGCAAGGAAGATCCGGCCCCCGTCGACGACGATGCCTGTGCGGATCCGGATATGACGACAGGTTCGGTCAGCACGGGTCAAACGGCCACAGCATCAATCTTGATACAGGACATGGGCGTCGCGAAAGCATAAGACGCCCAAACCCAGCTCCTGGACGATTCGGACACCGAGGCTACTCGAGAAAAGTCGACGAAGAAGAAGAAGACGGCTAAGAACAGGGAGGAGGCCAGCGGCGTTTAGTCCCCACTCGCGATACACAAGCAATTGATCTGTGTTACAATGCAAGAGACGACGAGATGACGGCGTCACACAGCATGACCATCAACATTGATGCCGTGATCTGAGCGCAGCGGCGCTTCCTGCGCTTGATGTTGCAATGGCTTAGAGCATGTATGACTATGGGCACCTTGCAACCTCATCGCTATGGTATGACTTTGAGTGTTCTCCATCTTGCTCTTGTATGTGACTGTGCTCGGAGTGAGTTGAAGTCGCGATCGTGCGACATCGATCGTCCTCCCGCTTTGCAAGTACTGCCATTATCTTATGAAGCATCTGGTCGCGAGCGTTACTCGAATGCGGGCGACGGCAGCGGCGGCTACACTGTCTGGCTATCAGCTTGCGGCGAGTTTGTCACACCGACACAAGCTTCACACAGCAACGTGTAGACAGGCGATTGGGCAAGGCAATGGCTAGCGAAAGACTTTTCTTGCAGAACTTTCACAGAGGCGAGATGTGGCTGATGCAGGCATCGGTGCCTTCGCATTTAGCACTCATAGTATGTCGAATGGCTTGCTTTGAGGGCTCGATGCGTGCATGTGCTTTTGAATGAATTAGTGGTAGCAAGTGCAGCAAGATCTCAACGGAAATGTGCACAGACAGTCGCTAGGATGCAGAGCCCAGCTCCCCGATGTACATACCTCAAGGCTCATGGTTCATTTAATAGATCAACACAAAGGTCGGTGCTCGTGGAATGCAAAGGAGCACAGATCCAAATATCCGGAGGTATAGGACTTCGAGGATATGCACTGCAAATTGGAATTGGCGGGAACGTATATAACAATCAGCACCGCAAGGTCGTTTTGGACCTATCGGTGTCATGCATTCCACCCGCAGCAGATTTTGACCACGTGCGCTTTGGTCTGGCAGGCCACAATCCATAATGTGTTGTCCGCATACGTATGGCTGCCTTGCGGTTAAGCAATCTATCGCTACCAGGTAATCAATTATTTGAGATGCACACACGCGAGTGGCTCGCCCCGCTCGGTGTGGCCCCTAGGGTGGTCCGAGCTTCAACGTGTTCCACTCGACCTTCGAGTTGAAGGCTGACTCAACTACAGACGAATGAACGAGGCACAAGGGGCGGCCTCAGGTTGTGACGCGATCTCACAAGCGACAAGGCAACGCTCTGCGTCATACACGTACCAATCGACCATCGACGCGTGTGAATGGAGGCTGTGCGATATCCGACAGACCGAGGATCGCGCAGATCGCAGGCTCGACAGTGGCCTATCTCCATATACTACATATGTACGTGGTTCGAACTTATGATATACCCATGTTCGTGCTCACTCTGGAACTGGGATAGGGGAAGAAACGTATCGTTTATCGCTGGGAATGCGTCAGTCACCCTCGGTCAACCATCATCCATACAGAGGCTCACAAGTATTCCATAGTGTCGGTGTGGGCAGTCGTGGAACGCCATAACGAAGAATCAATGCGGCGCATCCGGTTGCGACCACGACAGATGTGCCTATTGTGCAATAGCAAAAGTCTCTGTTTAGCGGCTGCGATCGAATCAAAGTTGCGGATCTACCCTTCCCTCGAAGTTAATCTGATGACTGCAAACCGCTGTACTTGCGATCGATTCGTATTCAGCGTCTGTGTTGGGGCCTAACGTTCGCCCTGTTGTGCAGTATCACGAGGACATTTTTCATGCATATAGCAGTGCTCGAACACTGGAACCACGTTGGCAGTTGTACTACCACTGAATGCCGCCTGGCCCCGTGGACTCGCCCGGGAGCAGACAATCGCATTGGATTTTAAGATGCAATTCTGAGCTCACGATGTGGCGATCTAAGCTATGTCATGCTCAGCTCAAAGCTGTTCAGCTTCCTCCGCAGAGATCGGTCCCCTATGTCCTAATATTCGATGCTCTTGAAGATCTCGTCACGGTAGATCGTACTCCCATGGCCTATGTCCATGCCCACGGCGGGCTTCGCATGCCTAAACAGCGCTTTGTGCAGAGGTTCTCTCCGACCTGGTATTGCGAATTCCGGAAAAATCTTCCATTGGAGAACGATAAGCCCTTTTCAGAACTGAAACGCGAAGACGTACTGAAGCAAAGACCTGGGACCAATATCGCGCAGATCTTCAAGGTTTGGACTATTCAGCAATTCCTGGATCGCTCGATGGACAGTCGGCCATCGGCATCGAAGCAAATCATCGACCAATTTTGTGAGGGCATCACACTCGAACGACTTCATGCTGGCTTTGATGATAGCGACAAGCCATCAGACACGCACGTCATTGACAGCTCTGACTGTCACACGTCTCGGACTTCTCGTGCCACACACTTATCACCCAGGACCCTGTGCAGGCATGTAACGGAACAGGTGTGTGCCGCATCACAAGAGTAGCTAATCTATGCTTACATCTGCAAGCGATATCAACATGCGCAGGGGCTGCCAGACGTGCCCCGCCGCGTAATGTACGTCCTTCAATCGGTTGCCTTGCAGTCCATGAGTTTGGTTCTAATTGCCATGCCAGTTCTATAACTGACCTGACTCCCTACCTTTGTTTGGCCTTGTCGGAAGGAATCACGCGGCATCAGAGAGACCGGTTCATTGACGTTGTCTCCAGCTACTTGATGAAGAAATCGGACATCAGGTTGGATCCGTCGGTATGCCTCATCAATCCTTGAAGTTTGACTACATCTGACAATGCGTACAGCGGCACGGCAGGAAGACTCTTGGAGTATTGTTTGCACTTCCCATGTTTGCGCTACGTTGCCTAAATGAAAGACCAGAGGAAGACTCGGCCACGTCTCTCGAATTCTTGGATGACACAAAAAGCGGACGGCATTACGCGTTGTATGAGCCAACAACAGTCATGTCGATGTGCGCTGAGAATGAGCAGAACTGGCTCGGTATAGTACTTCGCACATCTTTACCCGATGATGTGATGTACAACAATGACCAGGAACTCGAACTTGATCAAGATGATGACGATGACAATGATGAAGCCAATGCAGAGCTTCAGGCCGAGCAGGATGCGATGGATCAAGAACCAAACTTGCCCGGTGTGCGCGAAGTCCGACACGAATGGCGCGATTTGCGAACATACGCCTTGGATGTACTATCCGGTATGGTACTAGACTTCCGACGTGAGACAGAGTGGCTTGTCTTCACTTTCGACCCAATGATCACGCGTTTGCTGTCTAGTGTCTCCCAGGAACTAGAATCGGACTCTCGAGATCGAGACGTGCCGCCACCTCAGTTTCAACGGGACAGATTGCGACAGATGCTATCAATCCTCAGATCTGTTTGTGCACGAACGTGCGACTCTGTCAAGGAATGTTCTAAATTCCTGGACCCCGGCGGTGACATTAACTATTTCCGGTTCGATGAGCAAGAGATGCTTAATAAGCTCTTAGATGACATCAGTCGAGATGTTCAGGGTACGATGAATGCGCTAGAGAGGTTGGAAGAACTGTACCAAAGGTGTTTGTCCAAGGAAGACGAAGTGAGTGAATGGTCTCCATCTGTGACTGTTCTGTGTACTGAGAGAAACAGATTGCGTCCAGCTTCCGAGAAGAACAGAAACAAATGACGCGCAATATTCAGCAAGCGACACTTGAGACGGTCGGACAAACCAAGCAGTCGATCGAGCTTATGAATCAACAGCAAGTGCACGCAACATGGCAATTAAAACTCTCAAGCATCACTCTTTGGGTTAGCCGAACTACAAGTAGCCTTTGTGGGTTGTGCTAATCAAGTCCCTGACAGCTCTTAGCACCGTTGGCCCTGGCTGCTGCCCTGCTCGCAATGCCGGAGACTGCTGTCCCCTTTCGCGTTACTCCCTGGACGCCGTTTATTCTGTTCCTCGTGATCGTTATGGTGGAAGCGTGCTGCTGGGAACTGGCTCACTACTTACAAGATTCCAAACTCACGACTGATACGGTGGACATTGCATGGGTCATACCATCTGTGTGGTTAGCAAGTCTCGCAGTTCCGGACATCCCATGGAGGTGGCCGACATGGCTGCGAATGCGTTACCCTACCCTGAATTGGAATCTATCGGACGTGCCGTGGCTGCTCAGCAGGAAACCGCCAGCAGCAGAGAACTCGGATATCGAGCTTGCGGTGTCGCGTTGAGGTTCTGGGTGGATTCTGGGCAGTAAAGCATTCCGAGGCGTACAGTGGTGCATCTGAGATACCCAATACCGCAAGTCCATCGTGTTGTACTCTGTTCGATCAAGCTAGGATCAGTTCTGACCAATAAAATCTTGTCAGGTGTCTCTTCATGCACGTGTTGCGTACAGGGCTACTTTCTTCGCTCAGCCTTGTCCAATCCGATAACAACACATCACTTTGCAGCTTGTGCGTAGACATGGGGACCATCAGGATGTTGCTGAGGCTCACGTTCAGCCTGCTTGTGGAATCGACATAACTACCATAGGCCACTTTTCATTGTCTCATATTCCGATCGCATGCTGTTTTGACAATGACGATTCCAGTCAACCAACATTTGCTTACACTTTTGCAGGACCTGCGGCTAGACGCAGCGGCCTTGCACATTGACGATGCCGCGGCTGTCCTGCTCCAGCCGCTCGAACTAGCCCGCCTCCACTTGGTCAAAGCCGTTCAAGATGCTGTTCCAGAGCATGCGGACGATGCTTCAGCTGCAATCCAGCTGACAGCCACGGTTGAACAAGGCGACTTTTGTGTGATATTACCTAAGCTCAATCACGACCGGGATGCCGAACTATGGGGACTTGAGCTCATGACCAAGGTCAGTGAATGTCTCAACGAGCTTGTCTGCCTGATGACTGATGTAGTACAGTTCCCAAAAAGCCAATGGTTTCTTCTTCCGGTTCCTGAAGGCGCACAACTACGCTTCTTCCTAGAGCAACGTGTGCTGGGCGGATGGCTACCACCGTATATACAGCGACGCGGTCCATTGTACGGAGGGCGCGCAGCCGCACCCGGGCACACCGGATCAGATCCCAAGAGAAAGCGAGTCCTTATTGAATCATCGTCACCAAACATTGCCAGTGAGTTCCACGGAAAACACTTGCGATCGACTATCTTAGGTCATCAATTGGCACAGCTTTATCGAGCTCTTGATTGGGATGTTGTCTCATTAAACTACTTGGGAGATTGGGGCAAGCCCATCGGTCTTCTCGGCGCTGGATACGAACGATATGGCTCGCAGGAGCTCTTGGATGCTGATGCGCTGAATCATTTGCATCAAGTTTACCAGACAACTCTCAAAGCATTCCTACCAGAGCAAGCTGCTAGTAGGAAAGCAAGGGATGAACGTGGCGACGCCGCCGCCGCGGAAGTAGAGGCCTCCGGTTTGTTTGCGGAAAGAAACGCCTTCTTCAAACGAATGCAGGCGGGTGACAGCAAAGCACTTGAGTTCGCAAACACATTTCGGTCTCTGAGCATAGAACAGTATAGTGTCTTGTATGCTCGCCTTGGAGTCAGTTTTGACGAATACTCCGGAGAGTCGCGGATCGCACCTGACACAATGGCTGAAGTCCTGCGCATGCTCGACGAAAGACAGCTTTTGGAGGACAATGGCGGGGCGAGGTGCGTTAACTTGAAGTCGCACGGAAGTAAACATGGGATGGCGGTCATCGTCGATCGCGATGGGAGCAACACGTACCTCCTCCGAGATATTGCTGCTGTCTTGGAGCGCCACCGCAAGTTCTCTTTCGACAAAATGCTGTACGTTGTGGCTGCAGATTCCAATAAAGTGCACTTCCTCAAGGTGCTCAAGCTACTGGAGCTCATGGGCCTCAAGTATGTTGCCGACAAACTGCAACATGTCTCCTTCAATGAGGCAACTAATATACCAAGGCACGAGGACCACGACCAGACCTTGGCCCATGTGCTAGACTCTTGCGAAACTGCATTACAGGAGGCCATCGATAATGATCCAGAGAAGGGAACGCAGTTGGGTGGTGTTTCCATGAGCGAGCTTTGCAGAGCCACTATGTTCGCGCACGTGGCCAATGTTCGGAGCTCGGTGAGCATGAGCTTCGATAGGAAGACCTTAGCCTTATTGAAGGCTCCCAGTGGCGCAGACTACTTGGCTTGGTACAAAAGTCTGGGAACCATTATTGAGGACATCGACCAGCAGCCATTGCAGATGACTACTGAGTCTGATGCCCAGCTGAACGAGGAGTCCGGAGTTCCAAGCACAGAAACGGACTCTGCGGAAGCAGAAAATCGAGCTGAAGCACGATCTACCTTACTGCGTCTACTAGCCCGATATCCGGAGGCTGTTGACGCTGCCTTCAACTCAGCTGAGCCTGCCATCATCATGACCTTTGTCACGAGCATGGTCACATATCTGGGTATCTGTTTGCCAAATCGGAGTCGGAATGACCTGGAAATGGACTCGGTAAAGCAGCTCTTGGAAGCCAGCAGGACAGTGCTTGGGAATGCGTTGAAGTTACTGGGCGTTCTGGCACGGTGAGTTGGCTCAAACCGTGATGTTGCGATACACTAACACAAGACAGTGATAGCAGTCGAGACTCCGGCGTGTTCGTGTGATAGAGGGACTCAGCGCGTCTTTACACCAAGGACTGATAGTTTTGCCTTGTCGGACTTTTAGCGGTAAGAGGTGCCATCATGTGGTTATTGGTTGAAATTAGGATTAGTCATGATACCACGATAGCTCACATCTCATGCTCTTTATATGAACCCATTTGGGAGCAGACCATGTGCCCTGGAATTCCGCCGACCCACTGTGATCAATTGAGAAGCTACAGAGTCTGCAAATCTAGCTGAGCAGGCCATCACCCAATAGATTGTCCGGTAGTAACGATGAGCTGATGATCTTGTTAGTGCGGGAAGAACTTGGGGTGGCATATATCGGTGCATGAAAAGGCTTTCTGATTAGAATAACAGCATAGAATGTGTGAGATTATCGTTTCGAACAGAGATGTTACGCCAACGCCGACTATCCTGCTCTTCAAGTACATAGACGACACAAGGTCGCGAATCAGATTACTGCCTGCGAACAAGCTCGTCAGCCGTATGGGTTCGATCAAGCACTAAAAACAGTTATTCTCTGAAGGCGAAGGCGGTGGGAGGACGGGCGACGATTTAAGAGCTAATTCTGTGAATGGTGCGGCAAACAACAGGGGGCAATGAGAGGTACATGGGCACTTACAACAAGCTTAGGGTCAGATCTCCTCTGAGCGATGCCTTCAGTTCGATCTCAATATCCAGATTCGCTTCCAACTTCAGCTTCAGACCATCAGTGTCGTCCAGCTTGCTTTTGTACTGCTCGGCTGGCATGCGGTATGGCTGGTTTGGATCTGTCCCTCGCATTGGGATCTCGCCTCTCATCGCTCGCGCCTTGGTGACTGGACCATCCATACTCGTGCTGTCTGGGCCAATACGCTCAAACATGCCCATCTGTTGCAGCTCGCCATTCGCATCCGCCTCTTCCAGCGCCTCGAGCGACGCCGTTTTCATGTATTTGCCATCCTCGATTGCCTGCTGGATCCTCTTGCGTCGAGCCCGTCGAGATGCGCTTCGTGATCGATTTGATTGCAGACCAGCATCTCGCTTTTGCTGCTTGAGTGCGTTTTCGTACTTCTCTTGCTGCTGGACAGTTCGGAACGACTGCTTCTCATCTTGTTTGCCTTGCTGAACCTGCTTCTTTGCAACCTGCTGCTCCTGGGTGATCTCGTCGTCCGAGTAATCAGACTCTTCCGCCTGAGCGGTCTGCTTTTTTGCATCTGCCATTGGATATGGTCTGATAGATCGCTACCTCACAAGGTGTTCAGGCAGAGCTCAAGACGGTGTCCTCTTCTGATGTCTGGAGCGGTTTGTTCGAGGATTGAAGCGGTAACAACTCGAAGTGATAGAACACAGAATAGGGCCTATACTAGAGCTAGATCTCTTTGGCAGCAGCAGTGAAGTCACTCTAAGGCAGGGCTCTACACCACAAGCCTGGCAAAGACCCTACATTTCTCGAGGAAGCATCCATGCTCGCTCTGATGCAATCGCACCTCGAAAAGCTGGAAGAAACCCTGCCCCTGCTGCACAAGACTTCTGCATTCCGAGATCTGTGATCGAGGTAGTTTGTGGTCTGACCTCTTGCGGCAAAGCTGCCAACTTGAGACCATTTATTGCGTCATAAGCGTTGGCGAAGTATCCGATGGGTGGGTCAGCCCACGTTGCACCACGTTGCCAAGGTGCGTGTCGAGGTGGCTGACGACAGGGTTAGCTCCATCTGACCCGCTCATCCAGCCTTCTTTGAGCCTGGGTCCCGCATTTCGACAGGCGTGACAGCGCGACGGCCAAGTTTAATTCGAGTCCGTCCCGCTTAGGTGTGGCTGATACTGCCAAGTTTCAAGACATTCGTTTCCCTTTCTGGTTCGTGAAGTCAAAGTGCGGGCTGCATTGAGCGGAGGGGGAGAATTTGACTTGTAGCATGCTTAACATTCAGGTACTACGGAACACTATGATTACAGAAAATCATCCTTTGAACGCCTAAAAGCTCCATCTGGTTTGATGCGAGACAGATTGCAAAACTCCGGACATAGTAAAGCGTGCATGATCTAGTTACTGTGATACAAAGTCAGCAAATGTGACATCAAAAGCATGCTAGTTGAACTTACAGCAAACCAAGAGTTAGATCACCATGAATCTTAGCCTTCAGTTGGACTTCAATGTCCAAGTTAAGTTCGAGACGCAATCTCAACTGCTCGCCCTTGCTCTCTTCTTCCTCGCCGCCCTGGCCACCGCCAGTGAGGCCCTTCGTGAGCCCACCAACAGTGTTGCCAACTTGTCCGACTGCGTTGCCAGCTGTATTCTGGACCATATCTGTTGCGCCGTTGACTAGCTCTCCGCCTGGTAGGCCTTCCGCGATACCGTCGAGAGGACCACCGCCCTGCTTCTGCTGTGTCTTCTGCTTGCGTTGGCGGTTTCGTCGTCCTCCACCAGCTACTGAGACATCGGATCGTGCAATCGATTCGGTATCACTGTCTGGCTGACCTCGGCGTCCTCGGCCTCGAGATTGTCGTCGCTTCGAAACGGCTCGCTCTGGTTCTGGCTCGGGCTCGGGCTCGGCATCCGCTCCTGCGCCCGCATCGCCATCAGCTTCCTCATCATCGGCTTCGGGGTCAGGAGTTGCCTCAGGGGTTGGTTCTTGCTGAGGCTGCTTCTTCTGACCCAATTTCTTTGGCGTACGTTTCTCAGTCTTCTTGTGTGATGCAGAGCCTCCTAGAGCACCAGATCCAGATGCACTGACGTTGGCATCACCAGCGCCGGCGGCGGTACCCTTCAATTCCTCAACACTCTCGGACGACATGTTGATTTAGTATGTGTGGTATGTTGTGATGATACGAGAAGAGGCAGCGGCGGATTATGGCAGACTTTGGGAAGTGCTATGTTCGACAGTTGGAGAATGGTAGAAATAATGCAGGGTGCGAGGTAGGCAATAATTCTTTGAACGAGCAACAGGGTACAAATCAGAAGAATGCAGTCTGACGCAACTACCTTAGCCACAGCTCGAGGACTGCATCAAGTCCAAGGCCAAACCGGTTGGTATCCATGCGGGTCCAACCCTGCAGGCATGATGAAAGAGTGTCTCAACTTCACCCGATGAGGCACGCGGCTGGAGTGGAGCATGGGGCAACATGCAGGGCGACCGCCTCTACGATCGACCGATGGTACTTACACGTCTCAAAGGGAAAATGGCTGCAAAAAAGTTGGCATTTACGAGGCTGGCGATATCTTATCCCCTGGAATCCATGAGATCAAAGAATCGCGACACTTCTGTACCAGGCAATTTACGCCGGAGTAGCATCCGTCCACTCCGTGATGACGTTGGAGGGTACTGGGTACGTGCTTCGTGGTGTTTTGAACTTGCCGGATTGTTCTGTTGTGCACAGCGTGATCAAGCTCGGGCACATTGTGTGCGATCAATGCGCAACATAATATGGATGTCGACCGATAAAAGTGAGATGATGGCGATGTGGATATAGCAGCACAACCACACGCCGTTCGAAATCGCCCTGTGTCGAAATGGCCGATAGATCACGCCTAACCGAATTCGGCGTTTACCCGACTGCCGAGCGGAAGCGCATCTTAACTGTCAACGGCGAACTCTGGTGATGAAGTGAAGTTTCCCATCGACAGTAGCAGCACTCGCACGTCCATCCATCATGGCTGCTCCATCAGACGCAGCCGCGAAGCAGCGCATCATTGGTCACATGAACAAAGACCATCATGATTCGGTGGGCTCGGATCTTTGTGTCAAAAAGATTTGTCTAATTAGCATTAGGTCGTCCGATATGCTGAGTTCTTCGCAAAGGCGTCTCGATTCTCATCAAGGAAGGCAACGATCAAGGACATCACGTTGGACAAGCTCACTGTCAATGCCGGTGGCGAGTCTTTGGTGATACCGCTGGATCCCCCTATGAATAGCTTCAGCGATGCTCGCGTGAGGCTCGTGGAGATGGACAAGCAAGCTATCGCGGGCCTGGGACGAAGCCGCATCACGCTTAAGGAGTACAGACCACCAAAGGGATTCTTCACCATTGTTTTTGCAGTTTGCTTCGGCACGTACGTCTTGCTCTCGCGGAAAGAGAACATGCTGCCAGGGTCTTTGCTTTATGAGAGCGTGCTCAAGTACTTCCCTCGCTTTGCCGAGTTCTCGTACAGCGTTCGCGAATATGTGATCTGGCCGATGCTCGCTATCCATATTACGGAGGCTTGGATCATGAGCGGCACGTTGAAGAAACACTCTGTACCTCTCTTCAGCCGGCTTTGGTGGATGTGGATAGTGTCGTGCTTCATCGAGGGATTCAATTCCTTCCAGAGGTGATCTGGGCTGATTACCAAAGTGAAGTTCGTGCTCGCTGATCCATCAACAGAATTGGCGATTACGAGAAGGAGAAGTTGGAGAAGCAAGCTCAGCATTGAGTCGTTCAAGTCCGTTGCATCTGAGCACTTGGTTAAGAAGAGAGGGTTCGAGTTTCCGAGGCTTAAGACATTACTATGCGAGAACGATCGAGGATGGGCCGAATGGTCTGCTGCATGTGAGTAGATTCGAACGATTGCCTTGATCACATTTGGCAACACAAACTGTTGTCGCCGGTTTCGCAGCTTCCCACCACCGTCACCGCTCATGCAAAGTCGTTGCTCAGCAACCATGTTCACACACTAGACGAGCATATTTTTTTTCCGTCAACCTCACGTTATTTCCTTTCATCAGTACTTGATTTTGCTGGTGCAATTAAGTGTGCACCTTCCTCACCCAAGCTGATTTTGCTCCCTTCGCTCCATCCTATCTTGTCCCAAACGCGGCAATCTTGGAAAGATTTATCTAAAGGAAGGCGCACCGGGGACGCGTATCGCACGGTTGTGTCACACAAGTAGGACGAACCCATCATGCAACCGCAACCGACTTTACCTGATGCCAGCACTTCGCCGGTGCAGACGCCGCCAGATATCGACAGTTCGCTTCTACCCGGTCTGGAAGAAGCTGCGAGTTCCGTTGGCATCCGCCAGTCCGCATTGCCTTGGTTCAAGACAGGTGAGCAGCTTCTCGCCGAAAAGCATCCAGCTGGTATGTCTGTCTTGCAAATGTCCCCGCCTTCCCAACCAACAGCCTCAGCACTTGACACATCCGATTATCCGGACGCGAGGGAGAGCAACGAGCTAGCACAACAGGAGCGAAATCCCAGCCCAGTCGATGAGCAAACGCGCCTGAAGTGCAATCTGTTGCCAGCAAGTGAGCTTGGGCCGCCAGAGCAGAACCAGAGTTCAATCTATGAGCACGCGCAGCAAGCACAAATAGAATCACCAACCGGAGACCAAACTCCGCTACCGCAATGGCAGCGTCAGATCGTTCCTGGTCAGCCTGCCCAGCATCAGCAAGAGCACGCGGCAGATCACGAGCGCACCCAAGTAGACCGTACCCAAGTTGACGAGAAGGCGTCGCCGGACGTCTATCCCACTCCGAATGGTATAACGACGACTGACGAGATGTATGGACAGAATACGAGCACCCACGCTACAGCAGCTGGAAGTGATCGAGACACTACAGAGGCTAATCACCCTTCGCCAAAAATCAAATACGAAACTCTGCATGAGGATTACATTACGCGACCAAATACGCCTGGAGTGCCAGCCGTGCCTATTGTACCTCCCATGTCAACAGATTCTCTGCAATGGCATCATACGGTCATCAGGCAGGTCCCGTACCAAGCGCCTCCTCCTTCCTCCCATCACGGCATCCCCGAGTCGCCACATCCGCAAGCAGCTCAGTGGAACCCCAGTCTTCCTACTTCGACAGCCACATATCGAGCGAGACCCAGCACCTACAGTCCGAACTTCGCACAGTCCCCATCATCTCAACCTGGCAACCATTCAGTCTATCCAGAACATAACCAGGCATATGGAAGCCAGCCACTCAGTACTGTACGAAACCACACGCCCATTTCACGGCCAAGTACGCCCACAGCATCATCAGTACATCCATCACCAAGTCGTGTCCAGCATCAGCAAGCGCCTGTTCATTCGACGTATGCTGCACCAAGATATCAGCCACACCCGCCGCCAAATAAGCCTGCTCAGCAATCACATGCACCTAGGCACTATTCACCACCACAGTCGAAGCCCAAAACGACGAAACCATATACATACACTCCGAAGCAAGGACCAAAGTCGCAAATGCAGAATCAATATCCACCCACTCCTCCTCCGCCTCCGCCTCCGAAGACTCCAGGGGGCACGATCATACCTCTCCCCGCCACGAGAGAGGTCGCGGCGTCGCTTAAGCTAGAGCATGGCAACTATGTCAACGTGGAACGATTGGCCCGCTTCGCCTGCCTCCATGCCGACTGGGCGGAGTATCTGCGTAGTGGAGGGGGCAATGATGAGTCTTGGTGGCTGTATCGGCAGCTCAAACGCTTGGGTGGTTACAGGGTCTCCGGTTGGACCGAAGTGTACGAAGAAAGACGGCGACAGGAACGAGCAAGAATCGAATCCCAGGAGAAGTTGTTCGGCAATTTTGCCAAACCGCAATCGACTCCAGCCACGACATCACAGCCGACACCAACCTTCACAGTGCAGTCAGCCGCATTCCTGCCGACGCAGCCAACCCCATTCACTACCACGCAAACGACGCAGCCAACCCCATCCAAGACACCGCAGTCTTCTCAGTCGACGACGCCACGGCCTTCTCAGCATGGATCACAGCTAGGACCTTCGAAATGAGTGATGGCCCGAGTAACCTCAAACGAATAGGAATTTCAAAAATAGGTCATGATGGATGCCTGTTTGGCTTCTTTGACATGCTAAAGATGTCTCATACAATGTTGTAGGAAGAGGTGCTGATCCGTCTCGACGACGGGTCGCTGTGTAGCCAACAGCTCGAGCACCAGGATCCAAGCATGTTGATGGATGTAATACAGGAGCGTCATTACATTACAGGCCTTGAACGTCAACACTGTAGCGTACTGTGCACGGAGAATTGATAAGACATGCTTTCGTGGTCTTTCCTTGCCAAATTATGTGTGAAAACTCGCGTTGCACGTAAACAAGACCCTCAGACAGCATTGAAGCCAAAGCCGGGCTTGTTCCTCAGTGAGAGATCCGACTCCGACTCGTCTCTACTTGCAATCGTACTTTCAAGCCAGGCAGAAGCTGGCTTCTTCTTCGCTGGACCAGCTGGCTGCAAATTTGTGTAGGCTTCTGCGACACTTATCTTCTCGCGCTGCACGTCCACATCTGTGTGAACATTGATGTCTCTCGAGTAAGATCGCTTGCGAAACAATCCACGTCGGAGACTGTGCGGTACCAATCTGATCTTGATGGACGATCGCTGGGTCGTACTGTGATCACTGGTGCGGCTGTACGAGCGTGATCTACCTGTCCATGAGTTGACCTTCTCCACTGCAAGTCTGAAGAGCGGCCGGCAAGTAGCGAGATTGCCCGCTGCGATGGCGAGGCCTTGCTCGGTCTCGGACCAGATGACAATGTCTGCCGTGTTCCAAAGGAAGTCGACTGCAGTGAACTTAGGGACGTATGCCAAACGGATCACACACGCTATGGAAGCTAGCGTTGCCATTGCGAAGATCGGAACCAAAGCCAGCTTTGTCTTTGTGTCCATTTGCAGGCCCATGACAATGTGAATGGGGAGCAAGGCGAAGATGAAGTCAGTGAGGATGGATGCCGCGCTGTAAGCGTACGTGACGTTGCTTATCGCCTTGATGTTGATGCAAGATCCTGACACGCCCGGATTGACTTGCTTCCACCAGTAGTTGACCGGTGAGCATTGGAAGATCGCGACGAAGAAGAATGCGATACCGGTCAATGCGGTAAGGAACATTGCGCCGTACATGATCCAGTGATGAAGGCGATTTGCCGTGATCCTGTAATCCTCGTCAGTATGCTGCAAATGATGGCTTGGCTCTTTTGTGACAAAATACCTGTTCAGGAACACGCCAATTGAACATTTCGACAAGATCATGGTTACTATGAATGTAGGATAGCAAGCCCACCAGTACTAAGACCTGTCAGTCTAAGGGCACTACTACTCGACGATTGTAGAGTCATACCATCATGGCCTTCTCAATGTTGTACGGCGTCAAGTCCGCCATATGCTTTCCTGTGCCGTGTTGGAGTCCTAGCAGGCAGGTCGCAATGTTCGCGGAGAAAGTACACTGTATCAATGTTAGTGTCGAGTTATGTCACTGTTGTAGGATTAGGTCGGACTCACAAATGCAGCAAGCATCAGCCAGTCCTCGAGCTTCCAAGTTCTTGCCATCCCGCCACGAGCATAGATCCGCATGGCCATTGATATGGTTCCAAGCACGCAATTGAAGATGGCGACACCACGCAGCTGTGGGGCGCGATCTTCCATGGCGACGATTGCAGTCCACAATGTATTAATCGTTCGTTGCTTGTTGCTAGAGTTACGTCCAGGAATGAAGTGTATTAAATGTGATTGACTGGGAAGATACAACTGTGTCGGGTTTTGGCCTTGCAGTACAGATATGGCAAAGGTCTAGCGACGGATGGTCAGCGTGGAGTAGTCACACCAGTCGGCTTTATACCACGACCATGTGAGCGAGTAAATAGGGCACGAGAGGGTGATCTTCGCATCTGGCGTCCATTAACACATTGTACATCAAAGGTCATCAGCTGCAGCCATGTTTCGACCTATTCGCATGGCAAACGCATTGTTGATCAAAGCAGCACTAATCGCGGACGTCGCTGAATAGTGTGGCTCTTTGCCTTATAACTATGCCTTATGTAGATCTTGCTCCGGGATGGTGGCCCATTGTGCAAATGATCGGAGCCGTGCCTGGACCCAGCTCCACGGCTTGAGGTACGAAAAGTGCAGAGGAGGGACCTGGAATTGGATTTTCTGCTGCAAAATATATGTGATGCCCTGCATCGTGAGCTGCCGTTTCTTTGAGCTGATCCTATGGACCTGTCGCGAATGACGGATGCCACGAGAGAGGCATGCCGTGCTGGTATGCTTGAGGCCCTTAGTACGTACGTCTCATGCTTGTCGGCTGCGCGATGCACAGCGCAGAGACTTGAAGCATCTGTCGTAGATTCGATTGTTTCGAATATCCATCTTCTTCGCGGTGGTTGAAATTCTGGAGCGAAATAATGGTTGCAAACGTATTCGATTTGCGCAAAATGTCGAAAAAGGGCCGATACCCCGCGTCTCAACCGCGTGGCAAGCCGCTCTTTAGAAACGTCTATCGACCGAAAGAGACTTTTGCGCCGCTGCTTCAGATTAGCGAATTCCATGCAAAAACGGTGTCTCGGATGGTCAACATTAGCTGTCGCCCCTCCGAAAGACACGGCCTACGCTCCCGCCTCTGGACGATATACCTGCCCATGAGTCGCGCGCAGGCCGGGGACAAGCTACGTTATCGATGATCGGAAAGCAAAAGATCAATCTGAATTGACTGGAAGCGAAACAACCGCCGGGTGAGAAGTAGAGCGCTGCAGTTATCATTCTCGCTGGACTTGGGAAGCTCGAACCCCATAGTGGGGTTGACAGGTCGATCCTGGGCTACCATATGGGTTATGCATGGTGCGAAACTTGGATCGACAGAGAACGACTAGCTGTCCTCAGATCTTTCCTTGGTTCGTCTCCAGCGCGAGTCGAGTTATGTCACGTTTGACTTCAGACAGAATGGGATACTTCTCAGACAGTATCTGATCTGCTTAACCACGATGGTTTGGTCTAGGGCTGAGCGACAGGCATCGGCATCACGGTCCTTCCCGCCGTGTCCGTATGCAGATCATGTCCGTAATTCACATCCAGTACTGCATCTGTCGTAAAGTCCTTCCGTTATGGTCTCCTGCGCTCCGGAAGGGAGCCTTGAAGAGCAAGCGCCACACAAGAAAGGACTTAGCGATGAAGCCGATCAGGTGGCATGTTGGAAATTCGCAGTAGCATTGTATGACGAATGCACAGCTGCCAGCTCATGAAACTCAGATGACCTGTGCTGATGCATGACTTGGAATTGTGCTTGTCATTATCAGTTGTCACTGCGGCCTCAACTCCTGGGTCCTCATGAGCACATCAGTAACACACCAGCGGACGCGGTTATTGAAGCCGCTACTCCGATTATACTCCGCAAATCCTGCAGCAAAGTCCAGAAGATCGCCGATACCGCCAAGTTCAAAGTCAGCAAGCCCAGAGCAGCTTTCCAGGCTTTGCTGGTTAAGTAGCCCTCAACCAATTCTATGCCCCATCCAGTCCCAATATCTAACCTATCCCGGCTCTTCGGCAAAGCTGAATAGAGTAGACGATCATTGTCATGCTCTTCTGGATGCATGAAAAGGTGTCGAAGATAATTCGGTCCCACCGGTGGATCCAATTCATGAAAAGTGTATTGGTACTGCGAAGAGGTAGGTTGCGACGACGTGTGCGGTAGACCAGCTCGGGAAATATCGACAACGTGGTTATGGTGTAGTTCGAACTTTCAAATGTTAGCGAGCGGTCTGCTAATGAAATATGAGCGTCTCTTACCTGGACAAACCTGATGCTCTTTACTCCTCGCAAGCTGAACGTCTTATGCCACCCTTTCCTGGCCCTTGAGTACGTCTTGGCCACGGCCAGCGCAAGGTCTCCGTCGGATTGCACTCGACTCGATCTTATGTCCAGATGCCGCAATTTGTTCGTGCGTTTGTCCGATGATAGGCAAGTATAGAGCCACAGAGGCTCTCCGAATCCCCATGCGTCACGATTGCCTGCGAGACGGGCGGATTCCTGCTGACCTCTCGGAGCTGCAAAGTCGAAACGCTTAGGAGAGCCAGGTGAGACTGGAGAAGGCCACTCTGTGATTGGACTCAACGGTGTCGAAGGATCAGTCGGCGAGAAGACGTTGCTGACAGCACTGGATGGGCAACTGCTCCTTGGGCTGATACTGGAAGTTTGAGGAACTTTGTTGAGAAATGCTTCCAACTCTGCTGCTGCTCCAGGCCTCTTTTCGACAAAGTCATCGTAGAGATCCTCGCCGCAGTACTGCTTATTGTTAGCAATTGCAACAGTCGTTCTCGTTCTAACGTACGCAACGCCACCTAACTCGAGCATGGTTTGCTGGAATAGCATTGGGCGAACTACGACACATTTCAAAGACTCCACTTCCGCGTTTTACGCTATCCAGTGCGATATTCGAGATCGCTGTGACTGTCGAAGGTATGTCTTGAGTTTGGAATCCGTAGTAGTCCGCGGCTGTGATGTGCCTAGCTCCGGTCGCATAACTCTCGTCACGTGCCATTGTCGGCTGCGAAGAAACTACTTCGAGTGTGCTGCTAGTTGAAAAGTTGTTGCAGAATCGGGGTCTTCCTGAGCTCGTGCTCCAACTTGGCATGTTGACTGGCCTCTCTAATCTGGCTGTCATGTTTGGCACGAAGGCCACCAACTCTTTACCGGTGTCCTGCGTACCGACAGATGTCTGACGTCGTGTCGTGTTGGCGCTGGCCACAGAAGTTGTATCAGAGGTCGCTAGTCGGGGCAGCCTGTCCAGCCGGCCGTCCAACGTTGGCGTTACCGGTGGTCCATGATTTATGGGACTCACTGGCGACGTGAGGTCGAATCGAGGGGCAATATTTTCAGTTACAGCATTCGACCTCGAGAGCTGTTGCTGCCCGTGAAGACAGTCGTCAGTCGCTGCGATGGGTGAGCAAGGAGATATGACAAGCTCAGGTTGTAAAGATGCCTGTAAGCTCTGCAGCCGTCCATTGAGGTCTGATGCATCAATCGAAGAACCTGGACGAATCCTATTGTGTCGTGAGGTTGACAATCCTCGTCTAGGAGTTGGAACAATACTGTTCGGGTCTCGTGGCCCGTTCGCTGTTGTCAATGGGTAATTGGAAGCATCCTGTGTCAACAAGGGAACTCTGGACGCCCATTGCGGGGCAGTGGGCGTAAGTGACGCGCGACCGACTGCCACTGGCTGACTATCGAGCTCTTGTATCACACCCAAAGCTTGGGTCCGCCCAATAGCACTCTCGGATGTATCTAGCTCGAATATGGTAGTGGAGGCAGAGCCTTCGCAGGGACTCGAGGCCACACTCGACGATTGTGAGCTGGGATTGGATCGCCGTATACGTTCTCGAAGACCAATGCTCCGCTTACGGAATCTCGTTCTCAGCCTGGACGTTATCGAGGTCTCGATCTGACGTTGATCTGGAAGTTCCACAGGTGAATTATCGGCGCTTTCGATAACCGCATTCGAAGGACTCGTCGAGACAATTTGAGTGTCCCTCCCACGCGCCACACCGTCAGTATGATTTGGTATCACAAGAGTGAGCCGTGGCTGTTCCAGTCTAGAGTATCTGGGCGGTGGAGTCATATACGTTGGAGGTGGAGTGTCTTGCCGCTGTGCTTCGTTCCGTGCCAAAGCATTGAAACCTGCATGTCCAGCGAGCCTCCGAGCAAAATCTGCCGGATCATTGTCCTTGTGCGAAGGCTCTCTGTGCACAGATGCCGATCTCAAAGCTTCAGTATGATCGTCGTTGACTTTCGTTGGAGACATTGCGGCCGTGTCGAGGTCTAGATAGGAATAATCAGGCATCTTTCCGTACAAGAGAGCCTCCGACACCTTAAGAAGCAATGAGCAGAGGAGAAGGGCGTCGAGGTCTGCATTGCGGCCTCGTCGCAGGCAGCACAATAAATGGTGCAGATCGTAGGGCTATGCAAGACATATGCACGACCTCCAACCATCAGCACTCCGGTTCGTCGAGCAAAGCTTAGCTTCTGCAGCTTTCACTGCCCGTGTGACCCGATCAAGGGTGCATTGTATCGCTATACAAGTTGCCTACTGGCTTTGAGGTAGCAGATCCTCTCAACCTTAGAAATTCCCAAGTCAGCTCTGCATCTCAGCATAATTTCTCGTGATCAGGCGACAAGATCGCGCGCTCTGCTTGCTCTCTTAAGTCAGGGAAGCATCTGCACGAGAGTAAAGTGTCATGTTGTGGGGGCCAGCCGGCTTGACCGGTCGACAACCTGGAATCAGGAACGGTGTGAGCTAGTGCCGGACAAACTCCTCATCATTGGACAATGCATGAGCTGCTGCAAAAGCGCAGACACAGGATGAGTTTCACGCCCACTGTGATGAAAGAGCAGCGAGGAGTTCACTCAAGAGTGGATACACGCCATGGGTGCCTCAGCATGAAGGACGCCATCGGATCATGCGATCTTCTGATTGGCCGATGGTCATTTTAGTGTCGGCTGTCAAGGCTGTGCCTGAAGGCTGCCTACACACAGCCTCATCAAGACTCGTGAGAAGATGAATACTTAAAGAGCACATGACAGCGCGTTTTCGCGTTGAGAGGTATGAAAAACGCGTCGCGACTCTATTTGCAACCCTGGTCATCGACACTCTGAAGTCTAGTATCGCTTGATCCAATGCTTCAAACAATCATGCTTGGCTTTGGCACCCAACGCACAGATCGAATCGATTCACCAATGGCAGATGCCAATCAAGCTTTGGAGTCATCTCGCTATCCAAAGCGTAAAAGAGTCGAGATCAGCTACGCTCCACCCGAAGACTCGGAAGACGACTGGGATTCAGAGGACGACTACGACTCACAGGTAAAGAAGAAAGTCAAGACAACGACTAAGAAGCTTTCTAAGCACAAGATCTTTCCTTTCTTGTGAGTTACCTGGAGTCATTCTGGAGTACGGAGACTAATTGATTCAGGACCTTGCCCGCAGAGCTGAGAAACAAGATTTACGAGTTCGCCCTTTCCGACGTTGGAGGCGTCTACGTGACCAGCAAATCGAAAGGCTACCGCAGGCTCGCCCAACGATGCCAAAATAGCGAATGCGAGCCTCAGTACGGGCATCGATGGTCTCACCGCTGGAGAGGGAACAATAACGAGGTCGCAGAGGATTCCGAAGAGACGGCAGAGCGAAGGACCTTCGTTCCAAATCTTCTAGCCGTCTGCAAAACCATACACGCCGAGGCTGGCTCGTTCCTGTACAGCCAGCCTATCACAATGGCTGATAACTATGCGCTGCTCGCATGGCTGAATCAGATTGGACCCCAACACATCAAGAAGGTCAGAGACCTGACGATCAGGCAATGGTGCGGAGGTCGCGCGCACAAGACCATAAATTTCGCAGCTCTTGCTATGCTCGCCCCTGCCACTGAGCTTCGTCGTTTTAGTATCGACTGCCAGATCGGGTACTTCTCATCGTGGGGCTGGCGCAACGGGAAGAAGCAGGAGATTCCCCACAGAGTTGCGCGGAAGGTGTTCAGAGATTGCTACCCGTTTCTCGAAGCCTTCGGTAAGGCGAAGGGCGATATGAGTGCTGCTGTGGAACTCATTGAGATCGACCAATACAACTTCAACGAAGGCTCGCAGGACCTCGAGGTCACCATGGCGATGTTCAAGAAAGAGCTCTGCAGACTGCTGCAGAAATGATGAGCGAGGGTTCGTCCTTATTTTGAATCCGTGTCCAAGTGGTTGTTCATGTCTTACTTGTTGTGGCTTCCAGCGTTGAGCACATCATCAATCCAGGAATTGTGGTCAGATTCATTGACTTGATCAAAGATAATCAAACCCTCTCAATGGCGTCCGATTCCAGTGTCTCATCAGTTTGATCGTGCCTCAGTCGTTGCTCAATTGCTGTATTCTTCGAAGGCTCTCCGTGACTTCAGTAGCTAGATCACCATCGTTCGTGCCTGGCGTTTTGCTGAAGCGACCGTAGCGTAGATCGCTTAGATCACCGATGGTCGTCTGAAGCTCTCCAAGTATGGTCTGTGCCTGCTCCTGCAGGTCTGCAAGCTCCTCTTCAAGATCCTTGCCCGCCTGTTCGATGTCTGGTAGAAGAGTCTCCGCGGTGTGCATCTTGCTTTGGTGTTCGCCGGCGTGCTCCGGGAATAGCTGGTTTTATTGAGCCCGCAGTCACAGGACTGGAAAGTGTTTGCCATACCTTCGCTTCCATGACCAGCTCTCCAACGTCCTCTCCCGTATCTTGTCGTAGGCGCGCCTGTCGAATGCGTCTAATATGTCGCTGCTGTGTTTCCCCTAACTTGGTCTCGGATAAGATATTCTGCTTTACGCGTTCCACATCCTGAGCTCGTTGCTTCTGCAATTCGCGGTACAAAGCAGGTATCGCTGTGTCATCGCGTTGCGACTTGGGGAATAGCTCGATGAACTGCTGAAGTGAAAGCGCGACAGCAAGCGGAGCGGGCGGCAGTAGAAAGCTGCTCAAGAGCGAGGACTCCGTGACGGGCATGGCAATAGCATGCGCTCAAGCCAATTCATAATCATGAAAGACAAGGGAATGGGCTTGAGGCGTCGCGAAGATGGTGATACTAAAAAATGCCTCAGGCACACACGAACCGAACGCGTCTCGCGCGTTCCCGTGAAGGAGCCACCCAATTCTGGATCTCGCAACAACACCATCGAATTTGTCACAATCTTCTGTTTAGCCACGGGATCAAAGAGCTTGGAATCGCACATTATCACTCAGCAGAGATCCGGGAAATCGAGAAGATGGCGCCAACTCAGCAGTACGACAAGGATGAAAAGGTGCTATGCTTTCACCACGAGATGCTTTATGAGGCGAAAGTGCTCGGTGTCCGTCAGGAGGACGAGAAAGACAAGAAGAGCGGATTCCAATATCTTGTGCACTATAAGGGATGGAAAAACACGTAAGTGAAGTTCCTTCGTGTGATGAGCGCACCTTAAAACACTTCACTTGAACATCACTTCAGATTCTACCTCCCATCTGGCACCTGTCTTCTTCAAAGGCGAAGCGAAAGGGTGCCAAGGCATGAATCTTAGAATGAAGGCAGCGCGCTCCAAATTCTGCTCGCATGCCTCACCGTTCTTCTCTTCATCAACCCTTCCTTTTCTTACCAAGCCCTGTCCACAACTCACCACGTCTGCCGGCAGACATTTCGAAGCATTGCACATACTCGACATCTCATACTGACATAATTTTCCCAGCTGGGACGATTGGGTGCCGCAAGATCGATTGCGAAAGTTCACAGAAGAAAACCTCGAATTGGCAAAGAACCTGAAGAAGGAAATCGACCGAGTCAACCAAATGTCGCGAAGCAGCACAAAACCTAGCGCGGCAAAGCCACGAAGAGGCGGTGGCTCCGCTCGAGCGAGCGAAGATCGTTCAACTCCGATGCAGGTCGCAGGTAAGAAGCGAGTGCGCGATGCAGACACTGAGAGGGTACGTACGAAAATTTCTCTGCATCGCTGTCTCTATGGCAACCTCATGTTGTTTGATCTCTCACCTCCTGGCCACCTTGCCGAAGGGTTTTCTTCTCCGTCATTCCCACAATCTCAGCAGCATGCATCGTCCGTATATGCAAGCAAAGTCCAGGCACAGCGGCTTGCCGTATCGCTTGGCTGAGCATGCAGCTACTGAAGGGCTTGATGCTGGCGACCTACCCGACTTCTCTGTCCTGCCGAACCAGGAAGGATTTGATGAGGAAGAGAAGCCTGCCCAATCACCTGTCACACCCAAGAAGCGTGTCCGTGACGCAGACTTAGAGCGCGTATGATTGTTGCAACTCACATTACTGCGTTCGAATACATATGTGTGTGTGCGGAGGCTAACGATACCTTCTCAGATCGACGAGTGGCGCGACAAGCCCCAAATCCGCCTGCCTTTCCCAGACATCCTGAAGAGCATCCTCGTCGATGACTGGGAAAACGTCACATGGCTAAATCAGATGGTTCCTCTGCCTTCCAAGTACCCCATCAACGAGCTGCTAGACGATTACCGCGAATTCCAGGAGCCGAACGTCATCCCTGGCTCTCTTAACGCCGCCATTCTCGATGAGCTCACCCAAGGTGTGCGCGAATACTTCAACCTGGCGCTGGGCAGAATCCTTCTCTACAAGCAAGAGCGACGTCAGTATGCTGAATGGCGGAAGCGAATCATGAACAAGAACGACCCGATCCACAAGGACGGCGAGAAGTCCTTGTACCAGATCTATGGTGCTGAGCACTTCATCCGCTTGCTCAGTAAGTTCTTGCCTGTGCTCCCCTCTGTTCATTATTCTGATAATATTGCAGCCATGATGCCAGAGCTCGTTGCTCAAACCAACCTCGACACGCCCTCTCTCAATCGCTTGCGCGAAGAGCTGATCAACATGCTCATGTGGCTTGCACAAAAGTCAACCATCAACAAGTACTTCTCTGTGCCCTACGTTGACAACCATCATCTCGAAGAGCACGAGCGCAACGGTCCAAATAAGCACGAGCCAGTTACAGCCAGCACCGATGCTTAAGCGCAAGCTGAAAGACTTGAGCGGGTTCGTGTCATCATTGCATAGCATAAGGTGTTTGGCGTTATTGTGTCCAAGTGTCTTGGTGGTTCTCTTACACCTTGCCACAAGTGTTCGGTCGTGTTATTTACTCGTGGTCAAGTTATCTTTGACTGTTTCTTCGCGTGCGGCATCAGCACAAACGAGCAAGGCGTTAATATGGGCATCAATCAGAGAGGCAGACATATTGTCGCATCTCCCACATCGGTCTGCATTAAATAGTCACACCTCATAAGTCGATGACAGAATGCATGTAGCACGAGTGCACTGCTCATTCTTCCTTTCGGTGCCGCACATGCTTCAGCAACTTCGTATACTAGCCGCCTCGGTCTTCAGCTTCTATTGCACCTGCTATTCATGAGTCCCAAAGAAACGCCACGGATGTTCAGTAGGGCTAACTGCTGGTCTTGGTAGCAGGCTGACTTGGCCATTCGATGAACAACCTTTGATCGGGATCGGAAGGCGAAAGACGCACCGCCGTTCGGAGATAGGCCCCGGAACAGAGACCTTGACTTCTCGCTTACCTACGTTATCGATTTCATCAGGCACAATGATTTCTTCGTAGCGTCCACTCCAGGTTCCTGAATAGGAGGCTCAATTCGCCAATTTGAAGGTACAACGATGGCTCAATCATCATGAGGACGAGGTCTAGACATTGACTCGACCAAGTCTTGTTGTTTGACATCACAGACGATCTACCGGGGACTCTGTACCAACGACTCGACGCGGGACCAGCATATTGGTCCCATCCACAGCTGGCTCCCCCACGCTCACCGCAAAATTGTGCGACAAATTGCTCTGACGCGTTCTTTTCAACCTTGAGATTGGCTGGAGCAGTCCGCCACTCTTCACAAACAATACAGCAAACCAATGTCGTGCAACTCGACTTCTCCTGAGAACGAGCAGCAGCATGCGAATGTCTCCGTTGAAATGCAGATGCCGGACTCAGCTGACGAGCACCGGTCCCAACGCCACCCATCGATCTAGAGTGCGCCCTTGGCTGTCGGCATCGAAGCCAACCCAGCTAAGAAAAGAAAAGCCAATTCGGGCGGCGCGGTAGACCAGATGAGGTCAAGTCTGTGAGCATCACTCCCACCTTGGGCAAGTATAGGCCTGTCATATCGTCCGTACGCTGCTCGTTGCCCTCCTGCATCCCGCTCTTGATGCCTCTCCTTCTGCTGCGTCCTTCCGTTCTACGTACATGATCGCCTCGCGTTTGCGCGCATTGTTTGATATCATTACTATCCTCGAGTCCTCGAGCACTTCCTCTGCAGGACTGTTCGCTCTCATGCCCTCATAACGTGCCCGACTTCGTCACCACCGCAGGCATTGTCCAGAAATGCAATCACCACCGCTTCCAACGAGACAACCTTCACGCAGCCTTCATTCCCCACGTCGATGAGTACGAGTGCGTCGCTGAGTAGACAATATGGGGCTTCATTTGCGGGAAGAGTCGTGGATATGGTACGCTTTGGCGATGGCGATGATAGTCTGCCGAGTGCTTTCGAGAACGATCTTCTTTGGGAACCTCAAGCACCTCAAGATAGATGACTGGCTCATGGTGGTTACCGCGGCACCGTATACCGTTATGCTAGTGGTGATCAATATCGTTGCGCACACAAGCTCAAATCTACTCGAACCTGGATCAGACCTAGCGACAATGAGCCAGAGCGAGAGGAACGAGAGGGTGTTCGGCAGTAAACTCATTCTAGTAGTTGAGCAGATGCAGTGTGTGACCATTTGGCTGGTCAAGGCATGTCTGATCATACTGTATCATCGCCTAACGTAAGTTGATGTAGCACATGGCTTAGGAAATCAAGCTAAGCGACCGGCCAGGCTCAACCTACCAGCTCACCTCTACGTGAAAGCTCTTGCGATCTACGTTGGCGTCAGTTTCGGCATCATGGAGATCCTTTACCTTGGGGTGTGGTGCCGACCGTTCAGTAACTATTGGGCTTTGCCGACCCCGAACATCCAATGCAGCGCAGCCACGAACCACCTCATTACGAACGCCGTGTTCAATTTGAGCAGCGATATCATGATGCTTGGAATAGGCTGCTCGCTTTTCATCAGGTCGAATCTACCGTGGAGCCGCAAGCTCATCTTGACGGGTATCTTCGGTGTCGGCGTGTTTGTCATCCTCGCCGCCGTTCTCAATAAATACTATAGCTTCTCTCATCCGTTTGGCGACCAGTGGACATACTGGTATGTTCGCGAGAGCTCGACGGCAGTCATCGTCGCAAATCTGCCATTCCTTTGGACACTACTTCGGCGCATGTTCAAGCTCGACGCTTTCGACGCCGAACACTACAGTCAGCACTCCGTACCTTATCATTCATCGCGAAGCGCTCGCGGCCGCCATGCGAGGTCTCCTCGTAACAGCCATTCGAATGGCACAGGCAAGCCGCTCAACGGCAGCGTCATCAAGCATGGAAGTCAAGACTCGAGCCTGGATCTCAACCGACTCGATTTGCAGCAAATCACTACGAATACCACAGGTTCGGTCTCAAGAGCGCCGCCAAAACCAACGCACCAACCTAGTTGGAGGGATCAGGGCGTCTTTGGTCGAGGAGACCAAGAACTGATGGCGGATATGGACGCATACGACTTCGCCGATGCGGTCGATAGCACGATGGCGAGTCCACGATCATCACGCCGGAACAGCGTACCGATAGCTGGGACCAACCGTCATAGTCGACAAAGCATATCCTCAGGAGCTTCGAGTCCTAGGAGAGATGGTGCGTCGAGTCCTGGCCTTCGAAAGATTCGAGATGAAGAGGCGCAATACAAGATACAGGAGGACGTTGGACAGAAGTTCCAATTCTACGATGGTCCACCAGACTCAGAAGAGGAAGAGGTGGAATCTATGAGGGAAGCGGACGAAAGTCGCAAGTCTTCTACATATGAGGGCAAAGATCTTGAGTTCGAGACATCGGCACTGGAGCCTGGTCTCCCATCAGCACAAAGACCAGCTCCTGTGCTACAAAAGTCGGAAGGATCGGAGAGGAGAAGATCTATTGTGAACAAAGTAGCACCGCCATTATGGGGTGGTACATAGAGAAGAGATGGCTGTATGGCATTTTCGGGTCGGACATCTGTTGGACTAGCGGGGCGTTTATCAATCTTTGTTTTGAGCTCGAGATACCCAACACAAGTTCGCTCACTGGGGCAAAATATTCTTGTAATGTATGAAAGCAGGATATGGTTGTATACGAAGGGATTGACGCACGAATCCGTTAGGAACATGAATAGAAGAATACGAAGGATCAAACACGACATATACGTGAGCTTGTCATGTCCATGGTGCCAAAATACTGAAGATGTGTAAGGCCGTGCCTTGTCTTGATGGCTCAATCATCATATTCTGAGCATTTGAAGAATTTAGGACTTCCTTGCTGGGAGATAACGGGTTTGGCTTGTCACTATGCAGCATGACTGCATATCTACGATTCTAGCTTGACTGCGCGTGCTCTAGGCCTGTGTTAGCACGATTGTGCAGTACCTCCACTCAGCTGGATGCGGCGTTGTCCAGATCCTGGTGGACGATGTTTGCTGCCCATTCGAAGCACGATGTCATGTCTTCAACGGCCTCCGTGGGCATGCCTTGTATGCTCAACTGCTTGCAAACTTCCCGGTCCAGTTCACCATTCACGTCTCCATCCTTGAACAGGAATCCATGGTCCTTGACATAATTTGGCCAGACGATCAGGTCAACGTAGCCCTTGGGATCCTCCCAGAAGCCTTCCAAGGTCACGTAGCCCATGCGTGCCTCCCGTCTTCTCTTCACTGTATCGTAGTCCAATCTGAGGAGCAATCTTACATCAAAGAGATTCCTGATAGCTTTCATCTCATCTGAGAAAAGCAAGAATCCGTCAATAATTGCGATCCTGGTCGGTGCAGAGCTCTTCCCCAGAACAGCGTCAAACTTCGCCCGCCACTCTTCCACGACCTGCATGTCGATCTTGACGTTGCCAATTGCATTCTGGTCCTCCTTGCTCTCGAAACCTTCTTTGACTTTGCCTTCTCTTTTGATATATGCCAGCATGTCCCTCAATCCTTCAAGATCTAATGACTCCAAGCAGTCCCAGTCCTGGAGGTCTCTGCCATCGGCAACCCTTTTCACAGGGATCTCAGCATCGGTCTTATAGAAATCGTCTTCGTGAAGGATGAATGCATGCGGAGCGAGAGCGTCTCGAAGAAGTCGTGCGAGCGTAGTCTTGCCAGAACATGATGGACCAGAGAGAGCGATGATGATATTACGCGTAGTCAAGCTCTGAAGATCGGGTGGCACAGTTGGATGGTGATGGTGAGGCATTGCCTCGCCAAGTTATTTGCAATGTCACCGAGTACGCACTGCGTTTGCCATAGATCGAAGTTGTGACCTCTGACCTTCAATCATGATCTAAAAGTGGGTCTTCAACTCCGTGATCCAAGGGTCTTCTTGCACTTGCGAAGAGATTCTACGCTATACTTGATCGTCCCTCGCGATTTCACTTCCATTCGCTGATGCACTTCTGGTGTGCTCATGAGTTTCGCCCGTTCATGATGATGCACATACAGTGGCATTGCTAACTTAGCATACAAAGCTCCAGCAGAGCAGCAGATTCGCCTCTAATCTTTGTTAAAGTCGACGACCATCCTTCCGGCCACCTTCCCATTTCTCAAAGCCTGAACTGCTTCATCGAACTTCGACAATCCTACCACGGTTGGCTCAAGATGTAGCTTCCCACGCTTCGCAAATTGCAGCGTCTCATCAACGTCCGACATGTTCGAGACAAGGGTTCCGCGAATGCCCTGCTTTCGGAATACCATAGCTGCTGGGACGACTGTCACCTATTCCTCTGCTTAGCCTGCGTCTCCTCAAGTCTCGTACATTTCACTTACATTGTTTGTACCTGCCGGTGGCAAGCCAATACACATCAAGGTTCCGCCAACACGCGAGCCGAGATAGCCAAGTGCTGTTGGATAGGCCTGCGGGGCTGTAACGAACACTGCGTGTCCACCGATACCGTCTGCTATTTGCACAACCTCTTTTACTGGGTCTTCCACCTGCTTGAAGTCCACAAACTGCTCGGCACCCTGTTTGAAGCAGAGGTTCTTGCGCTCATCGCCAGTATCCACCACAATTGGTCGGAACCCCATGGCAGCGGCTAGTTGCACACCCTATGTATCAAGTCAATCATGATGGGTTCTTCCAAGTCGTCATACTACCAACCTGGATGCCTACGCCTCCTCCACCACCCGGGAAGACAGCCCATTGTCCTGGGCGGAGACCGCTGTTCTTAAGGGAAGTGTACGCTGTCGAGGCACTGCACATGATCGGACCGGCGACATAATCCGACACGCCATCTGGGATCAATGTCGTGTACCGTTCCGGACTCTTGACGTATTGCTTATAGGTGCCGTCGCAATGCAGTCCGGTAAAAACTGCTCCCGAGCAATAACACTCTTGATCTGTCTTGCACTGCTCACACATATGACAAACATCTTCGATTGGCTTGAATCCAGCTCTCATGCCTGGCTTGAGACGCTTGCAGTTCTCGCCGACCTTCACAATGACGCCGGCACCTTCGTGACCGGCGCATCGAGTGCCAAAGTCTGACATCTTGCCTAGACCCCAGTCCGCGGCCATAAAGTGAATATCCGAATGGCATAGACCGGTAGCATTGAGCTTGATGAGAACATCATTGGGTCCTGGTTATGTGTTAGCGATTTTCGGGTCTTTCTGGCTCGCAAGATGAGCTGGCAGAGAAGACAAACCAATCTCAGGCACATCAACTTCTTGGACCTCCACCCTGAAGTCTGGGCCTTCATTGACAACGACTCCTGCCTTGCACTTCTTTGGGACGTCAAAGGTCTGTTCTGCGCTGTCGCTCGCCATGTTCAAATACTGTAGTTGTGAAGATGTGTAGTAAAGGATGAAAGAAAGAAGTAGCAGTGAGATTGACAGCTAGCTACCGCGTTTCAAGGTCCTAGGCAAAGCAAGTCGCCGCGCTCGTCCGACGTTAAACCGGCACTATCAACAGTCGTTTGGCTATGAAGTGTCACCAGACATTCCATCTGGTCCTGCTAGCCCCTTCCCCATCTACCCCTCTTTCCCCGGCACTGCAGGAACGGCCTTCTTGCTGGCGGGGTATTCGATGTCAAGAGTGTCGACAAATGCAAGCTCATGGTCTTTTCAATGAAGCCTACTAGGTATTTTGCCTAATGCGCCTGAAGGTGACGACAGGTGATGGCGGGGCTCGGAATAGTTCCGCCATGGTGACCTTGCTTGATGGAGCTGTTTGACACTGACCCGACTGTGTGGAGCTTCCACTCGGCAATCAAAACAGATCAAATCCCATGCCTAACAGACGGGACTTTGAGGTTCAGTAGTCGAGTTGAGTCGCATGCACGCCGCCCATATACCCGCATTCACCTATCTACGCTCTCAATACCACTGCGATGCTACGACACGATAGCTGCTGATGTTAGCCGCATGGAAGACATTCGAATTGACTATCAGTGCATAGCAACCGTGTAGGTACAGAGTGGCAGGGCACAGGAACACAGGCATAGGAAGCGCATTTGCATCAACCATCGAGGAGCTCGGACTGGGTGTACTCAATATCTACACATAGTCGTCAACTCGGCAACATGTCTTGTGTCGTCTATGATCCACATTGAATGCATTTGAGCGAAGATCTATCTATCTAATGGCCAAGGACCAGGCTGTGGACAACAAATGCTGCTGCCGTACTCCCTGTGAACAGAGCATGTGGAACTGCTTTGAGCATTCCTGCATGGTCACCTGCGGCGAAGATCCCTGGACAAGTCGTCTGTTGCATTTGATCCAACTTTAGATCTCCCATCTCGTTGAGCTCGATACCCAGATCATCCCGCCATTCCTTCGGCACATTGACCTCAAACGCTGGCAGGTGTACCATGAAACCCAGCGTATCCTTCTCTCCACCATCAAAATGAATAGCGACGCGCTCATTGCTTTCCATATCAAGCTTCTCGATGCGGGATATCTTGCGAGGGTCGACTTTGACTTTCAGAATAGTGGCCGAGATGGCAGCTTCCAGGTCTGCCTTCACCTTCTCATCTCCATTCGTTAGAATGACAACTTCGTCAGCCATTCTCTGCGCCATCCCGGAAACAGCACATGCATGGGCCGGATTCGTCAATGGACCTTGTGCCAGAAGCGCCGCTCTTTTGGAGCCTCGCTCTTCGAAGCCATGGCAGAACAAGCAGTGAAAAACAGCAGAGCCCCAAGCCGAGGCATATCCGTCGATCTCGGGAAAGATGTCGCGTACTCCCGTGGCAAGGATGACTTTCTTCGCAGAATATCTCTGACCCTCTGAGTCCACAGCTTCAAACAGACCGTTGGCAGTCTTAGATAGGCTGGTAACCTGCCGATCCACGAACACATTCGACTTGTATCGATCTGTAAGCTCTCTTCGAGAAGTGGCTCGGAACTCTGAAGGATTCTTGTGGTCGAAGCCGATGACGTTGTGCATATGTGAGGTTGGTGCGTTTCGATACCGTCTAGAGTCGAAAATGATCGTCGGGATCATTTGGCGCGAAAGAGACGTAGCAGCTGCAAGGCCTGCCGGACCCCCTCCGAGAACGAACACGTTTGCTGTGATCATTTTCGCTGTCGTAGCCATTGTAAAAGTGGTCAGTTCAGACGATCGTCTTAAGTGTTGAGCTATTTTGGCGGTTCTGAAGATGTTCAGAATGTGATCAGATGAAAGTTCGCCGATATGAATGCTAGAATATCTTTCAGCAGCTCAAATAGCGCTTATATAGGCGAAAACAAGGTCTCGTATACATGCCGTCGCAGACATCGCGGACTCTACCACGAATGATAACTTGGCGATGATCCCAGTTCTCAAGTCAGAAACGCTCCGAATACTCCGAAATGTCAGCGAACTGCTTGACAAAGTCTTGACCGCGAACATGGCCTCCGATTGGGCCTCTTATCGACGAAGAACTTCTCGGATGAGGAATCAGCTGATGCTCATATTGTCAAAAGGACGCAGCCAGGTCCAAGTGCGTCTCGGTATGCTGAGGCCAAGACATTGCAGCTACGAGTAGTGATAGCAGTAATGGGATCTTGTTCGATCATCGCAGGCTCTGAAATTGGGGCAGAGGTAGCATAATATGCTCAAGGACCCAAATGAATGATCTGGCATTGCCGTTGCGAGACTGGTCATCGTCTCAAGGAGACGTCGTCGTTGGGCGGCTAGGCCGAACCTGATTGGCTGACAGCCGCACTGACATCTCGACACGTTATCTTCTCCGACCGCGAAGCTGCGAACTCTCCCAAAAACACAATTCCGTGAGCATTTCTATTCATCCTCATCGACTTTCATTTCGGGCCCTCATCGGTGGGAGGGAGACTACTGATGAGTGACTGGACAGTCGTCTGCCGTGGGGCATGGCGATGCAACACACTTGCCCAGGTCCAACCAACCCTGCAATGACGTTGGCCGTGAAAGATTTCACAGAGGCAGCGGGAGGAACATAGTGTGTAAGTGACTCATTGAGCGCGTAGTTTAGCTCACGAAAGCATGATTTCAGTCATTGTACTGCGTTGCGCGACTTGTGCGTCGTTCTTGAGCTGGTTGCCACAGACTAAGCGAACGAGCTAGAAAACTTCCGAACCACAATGATTGGCCTCGACAGACGCATATGTTGCTCGCACTCGTCTAACATATCGCTAGGCATTGCAGGTGACAGTGGATGCTCGATTTGTGCGGTGATCGTAGACCAGCGATGTATGGCTCCACGACGCCTTCCTGATGACAGATCAGAGTGATCGTCTTCTATGGTCTTCCTTTCATCAGACGGTGCTATCCATATCATGCGCATCCTAACAGCAGAGAATAGACTTTGAATTCGTGGTTTGAATTTTCTCGCCCAAGCATCTTCTCAACATTTCTATACTAGCATTTTCTACCCTTCTACGTTCCTGCGGGCGCTGTCACTCCTCAGACCACGATGCGGTCATTTCGATCGCAACAAACCGCCTTCCTAATCGACAATCTCCATTGCTCGTCATGTGTGAGCAGCATAAGTAACGCTCTCCAAAGATTACGGCCACCACCAGCCAGCATCACTCATTCAGTCACGGAGAAGTCAATTTTAGTCACGCACAGCGCAGCTCAGTCAGCGCAATTGCTGAAGGAGGTCATAGAGCGTGAAGGCTACAAAGTCAAAGCCGTCATTGCTCATCCACTTTCACAAAATCCACGAGTTCTGAACGAAGACGCCCTCGCCTCCAACGCAGACCGCCAGAGACCGAAGAGCTTGCAACTTCTGATGTCGAACACAATCAATTCCCGAGAGACCATCCAGGAGAAGCACCGCTCCAACTGCAAGCAGTGCCGTATCGATCATGGCGATGCAGCGCCTCAACTCCCCGAGCTAGCACTTGTTCGTGAGCCTGGCTCCAAAAGTTTTATCGCCATCGAGCCGGTAGTGTTACCTCAGCCATACCTGGTCACGCTTACGATCGATGGTATGACTTGTGCGTCTTGCGTTGGCAACGTGACCAAGTCTTTGGAAACACAGCCTTGGGTCGAGACATCGAATGTCAATCTCCTTACGAAGAGCGCGACAATCACCATACTAGGCAAGGATCATGTCGACGAGCTGATCTACGTGATCCAAGACGCTGGTTACGACGCCACCATCGACAAGATCGAGCAGCAGGTTCCCCCATCACGTTCGTCCTCACAATCGACGCTCATCGACATATGGCGAGCGACTTACTCAATCGGTGGCATGACATGCAGCTCCTGTGTTGGAACCATCAACAGGGCTTTGACTGAGCTCAACTGGATACACAAAGTCGATGTGAATCTGGTTACTGGCAGTGCGGTCGTCGTGTTCACAGGCAAAGAGCACTTGAAGGAGATCGCCGAGCGAATTGAGGACGTCGGTTATGAGGCGAGTCTAGATCTGGTCACGGAAGCATCGAGCTCGCCACGGCAGGTCTCCAAGGCTTCTGCCAGTCGTACTGTCCAGATCCGCATCGAAGGCATGTATTGCGACCATTGCGTCAATAAAGTCATGACCACATTGACACAATTCGACGATGTCAAGGTCGACCAGGCACCTACCCTCAAAGAGCCAGTCTTGAGCGTTACATATATTCCACACGCCCCGACGTTGACGATTCGGACGATTTTGAAGGCAATATCGGACACAGACAATGCTTTCCATCCATATATCTTCCATCCGATGTCAATCGAAGAGCGATCAAGACAACTACATCACCGGGAGCAGATGCAAATACTGTACCGACTCATCTTTTCGGTCCTCGTTGCGATACCTACGTTTGTGATTGGTATCGTTCTCATGACTTTGGTATCAAAGGACAGCCACGCTCGACACTGGATCATGACGCCGCTTGCCGGCGTGAGTCGAGCAGAGTGGGCACTTCTCATCATGGCGACGCCTGTCTACTTCTTTGGTGCGGATCTATTCCATCGCAGAATGATCAAGGAGCTCCGAGCACTGTGGCGTCGGCGGAATCCTGTCCCGCTGCTGCAACGCTTCTATCGCTTCGGCAGCATGAATATGCTCATATCTCTTGGTACAACGATTGCTTACGTCTCTTCAATCGTCGAGATGGCGCTGGGCGCCGTCAAGAACCGCAGCAATGGCATGACAGGACACGAGAACCCAACGTACTTCGATTCAGTCGTATTTCTCACAATGTTCCTTCTCATCGGCAGATTCATTGAGGCACACAGCAAGGCAAAAACGGGCGATGCTGTGGCATCTCTGGGCAAACTTCGGCCAACAACTGCGCTTCTGCAGGCCGCGAATGCGTACGCCACCGAGAATGGTCGGTTCCTGGACGGGTTCCAAAAGGTTGGCATTGACATCGTGGATCGAGGCGATATCGTGCGAGTGCCCCATGGCGCGTCGCCGCCTTGCGATGGCACAATCATCTCTGGCTCCACAAAGTTCGACGAATCGAGCCTGACTGGCGAGTCGCGACCCATGACCAAGAACGAAGGCGATGAAGTGTTCTCTGGGACGATCAATGTGGGACCAGCGATCTCCATTCGCGTCACTGGGGTGTCCGGAAACTCCATGCTTGATCAAATCATGAGGGTCGTTCGTGAGGGTCAGACGAAGCGTGCGCCCGTCGAGCGGGTGGCAGATCGGATCACAAGCATATTTGTCCCAATCATCTGCTTGGTCGCAGTGGTGACCTGGTGCGTGTGGCTAGGACTTGGTCTAGGCGGCATATTGCCAGTCGCCTGGCGAGACACAACAGACAACTGGCCGTTCTGGTCTTTGCAGTTCGCAATCGCAGTTTTCGTGGTCGCTTGTCCGTGCGGCATAGGACTCGCCGCACCAACTGCTCTCTTCGTGGGCGGTGGTTTGGCCGCTCGGTTTGGGATTCTGGCAAAGGGTGGCGGCGAGGCTTTCCAGGAAGCAAGCAACCTTGATTGTATTGTCTTTGACAAGACTGGAACCTTAACGCAAGGCGGAGAACCAGTCGTGACGGATTTCTTGCAAGTCAACGAATACCCGGATGTCACACTTGGAGAAGAGATGATCATCTCCATGGCGAAAGCGATTGAGGAAGACAGCACGCACCCGCTCGCCAAAGCAATCACGACATTCAGCAAGAGTCGGCTGGCACCCGAGTCTGGTCACGCAGTGAGACAAGAGACCCAGGAGATACCAGGCAAGGGCATCCAAGGTGTTGTGCAATTGCCCATGCCTAGTCTTATGCATGATCAAGAGGTCGAAGTCGTTGTTGGAAACGAGGAACTCATGCATGAGCGGGGTGCAATGACTCCACCATACGTCGAGGACACGCTACATCAATGGAAACGGCAAGGCAAATCGGTCATGCTCATGGCGTTGAAGGTGCGAGTCTACAAGGCATCAGAAGAGACGTATGGCTGGTGGGTCGTTGCAATATTCTCGGTCTCTGATCCGATCCGACCTGAAGCGCCTGGAGTCATAGCAGCACTTCACGAGCGGGACATCGACGTGTGGATGATTTCAGGCGATAATGCGATCACAGCCTACGCGATTGGCGAGAAACTCGGCATCTATCGAGAAAACATCATTGCCGGTGTCTTGCCGGAAATGAAGGCACAGAAGGTCAAGATGCTTCAGTCATCTCAGTCAAAGCGTGGTACTCGTCGCGCAACGGTAGCCATGGTGGGAGATGGAATCAATGATTCTCCAGCTCTATCGAACGCAGACGTCGGAATTGCGATCGGGTCTGGCTCGGATGTCGCCATCAATGCAGCGTCGTTCGTGCTGCTCACATCAGAACTGACATCACTGTTGACGCTCATTGACCTCAGTCGATCGGTCTTCAAACGGATCAAGTTCAACTTCTTCTGGGCTTTGATATACAACGTTGCAGCTCTACCAATCGCAGCGGGTGTCTTGTACCCGATCACCACAAGTGGAGGAAATCATATTCGACTCGATCCTGTATGGGCGGCGTTGGCGATGGCATTGAGCAGTGTGAGTGTGGTGTGCAGCTCACTGCTGCTAAGGAGTAAAATGCCTGGTGTTGGATTCCGCGTGGCGAAACAAAATGCTAAGTGAGGGAGGATGTCGGTCTTGTACATTTGTTTTATGATACCCCTTGTTTTTAGGTCAAGGTCGTCGCAAATCACGCTGCTGTGCTGCTGGTTTTCTGCGCGAGCATTAATGTTTAATCCCGTGCACACCAGCTGGTTCCAAAGCATTCGTTCACTGCGGAAAATATGAGAGTCCTGATAGTAGGAGACCGGCTCAACAAGATCATGTGTGCATTGATCTCTTCGAAAAACCATGTTTTCCGGCTTCTTCGGCTCACCGTCAAGACTAGATCATTATGCTGCGCCTCGTTGCCTACGATTTATGATGGAGAACTATAGAACACCAAGCTTTTTAGCTTCCGTTAGCGTGAGCTTGTCTTCTTCACAAGCCAGCAATTCGCTCGGCTTGTGCCGTGCAATGACGTTAGCCCTTGCTAACCCATTGACCAAGCTTACCAGCAGCATTCGACCGACACCAAACCACGATGGGCACCGTGCAGGAGCTTGGAAACGATGATGTGTATCCACTGGTGCGTGCGGGCGAAGAGGAAGGGTACTTGAGATATTTCACTGCCCCTTCCAAGCCTTACCACCAAGACACCGATATTGCCTTGTTCTCCACAGCCAGCCCTTCCAAGTATCTGGCTGCACATCGGATCCTTACCCGAGGGGAATTACTCTAGGCGTTCGTCATTTCGCCATGGCCACGGTGCTCAACACGGCCGTCACGGTCTCGACATATGTGGGTGCCACGCTGCTCTCCTACCGGCACCGTGACTCATACCCGGACAGAGTGAAGATGCCGCGCCAGATCTCGGGGCGCGTCCACGAATGGTGCACCTCGCCAGACTCGGTCAGTAGCGAAATTGCCAAGGACCCGCAGACGGTACCGAAGGATGCGGCGAAGAAGTTGTATGGTCACGTGAAGATCAGTGTGAGTGCGGAGAAGCCGCCGAAGGTGAGGGAGAGGGCGACGGAGGAGGAGCTGAAGAAGGCGTTTGAGTGTGGGAAATGGGGGAATACGAGGCCGAGTGAGCTGTTCTTGAGGATTTACCACGATGCGCTGTGTACGCTGGATCACGATCCGTTGATTGGATGTGTTAGTCCGAGTCTGATGGGCAGTTGCGGTGCGATACCTTTGACCGTAATTGGACCACTGCCTGACCTGGTACGGCACATGTCAAATTTGATAGCGAGAGCTGAGCGGGAAGTCTTTCTTGCGACGAACTACTGGATTCTATCGGACTCGAGTACCCTGATCACGGATGCCATGCGAGAACTATCGAAACGAGCAGGTCGGAGAAAGCAGAAGATAATCATGAAGATCATGTATGACCGTGGGAACCCTAAGCAAGCGATACACAATCACCAAGTTGTTCAGCCAGCAGAATACTCGTCAGGCAAAGTCTCATTACCGCCGCCTGAGGAAATCCCGAACATCGATCTGCAAGTGATCAATTACCATCGACCGACTTTCGGCACATTCCACGCGAAGTTCATGGTGGTAGATCGCAAGATCGGCGTCGTATCGTCCAACAACATCCAAGACAACGATAATTTCGAGATGCTCACTCATCTCGAAGGACCGATCGTGGACTCCCTCTATGACGTCTGCCTCATCTCCTGGCACGAAGCGTTGAACCCACCACTACCGAGTTACAACACACCCGCAGCACAAGGCGGCTACCCATCCTTCTCCGACCCCACGTTCCGCTCCCTCTTCGACACAGAAGGCAAACTCATCGTGCCCTCTCGCGGACCTGCGCGTGAACTCTCAGACGTCGTCGGAGACGGCAACCAAACCAATCTCCCCAAGCACACGCCCGGCGACCCGCACTACGACGCCACGATCGCTGACGAGATCACGCGACTGCAATCCAATCTCTCCCCTCACTCGGGCAAGACACGCATGGACCTCGTCAGCGAGCACCTCAACATCGCCACGCACCAGGACCGGAAGAACACAGCGCCGGCCTGCAGGCCAGACGAAGAAATGACGCCTATGATACCGCATCCCGTTTCGGAAGCGTTCCCCATCGCGCTTGTGAACCGGAAGCCCTATGGTGCGCCCAATCATGCGTGCGTGAACACGCCGCAGAACGAGGCGTGGCTCTCTGCTGTGCGGCACGCGACGAAGACGGTGTTCATACAGACGCCGGATCTGAATGCGGAGCCCTTGCTTCCGGAGCTGGTGGCCGCTGTGAAGAGGGGTGTGGAGGTCACGTACTACGTTTGCTTGGGATATAACGATGCGGGGGAGCTGTTGCCCAAGCAAGGCGGCCATAACGAGATGGTGGCGAATAACTTATACATGGAGTTGGAACCTTCAGAACGCAAACGGCTTCACGTAGGCTACTACGTGGCGAAGGATCAGACGAAGCCCATCCACAACAAGTTCAAGTCGCGATCCTGTCACAGTAAGTCCCTCCCTCCTCTCCCCTCTTCCATGTGGACAATATAGAGCTAACGCGGACCAGTCAAACTCATGATCGTCGACTCCCACATCGGCATCCAAGGCAACGGCAACCAAGACACGCAATCCTACTACCATAGCCAAGAGGTCAACATCCTCATCGATAGCCCCGCCGTGTGCGCCGCCTGGGAAGAAGGCATTCGCCGCAACCAGAACACGCATCTCTACGGCATGGCGTCGCAGGAGGACGGAATCTGGCGGGACGAAGACGGTAGGGAGGCTGAGGGCGCGATTGGGAAGGATCCTGGGCACTTTGCTTGGGCGAAGGGGATGATGGGCGCGGTCAATCGGGTGAGGGGAATTGGTGGGTTTTAGAGGATAAGTGCGGGTGTGTGGTTTGATCCAGGGGCTCTTGGGCATGTATATGAGATTTAGCGTAGGCGTTTTGGATTATTGGAGGGCTTGCCCGAAGCGCGTACTCAATTAATGTTATAAAATCCCGTCGTATCAAAATCGACCATCGTGGGCGGGTGGGAATAAAGCACACATCAAGAACTCGACATATAAAATGGGATCAGAGCACATATCGAAGCACTTCACATCCACCGTGCCGAAGATATATAATTCTAAATCCCGATGCTCTCGATGTTCTCAGTGCGACGCTTCTGAAAATGAAATAACCAATCGAGCTGATCTTGAATTATGTAGGGACTCTCATCGTTCGTTCACGATCCTACGGCGAGCTGCAATGCCATGACCGCGCCCTGGTACACCACCGATCACTCCTCATCACTCTCCACCCTCGCTCTCTTCCTCGACGCACCGTCCACTTCATCTTCCTCCTGCAACCCATACCTCTTCTTCCCTCCCGCCTTCCCACCCGTCACATCACTGATCATCTGCCCAATCTGAAATGGGTCATCCTCTTTCGCGCCACCACCACCGCCACCACCTCTCTGCACGTCCTTCTCAAACACCACCGGTCCCTCCCTCTCTTCGTTCCCAGCGCCGCCAGAGAATCCTTCAAACCGCTTCGTCTTCGTGATCTTCTCGTATGTCTCGCCCTCGTCTTCTGCCTCGTCTTGCTGTGTATTCCCGGGCTTGTAGAGGGCGGACAGCGCGTCCTGCGCCTGGAAGAGCGGTTTATCGTACATCTGATCTTCGTTGAAGCCCGCCGCAAAGCCAGAAGATTGGTTAAACAGGCGAGAGTCGTACATGGCCTCTCCGCCCTTACCGGCCGAGGGTTTCGCGATTCCCAGCGCGATCTTCTCGCTTATGTCGCGGCCGGCTTCGCGGGCCATCATCTGCACGCGTCGCTCGGCGCCCATGTGCTGCTGCCGTAGCTCGCGCTGGTTCTCCCTCTGCCGCTCCTTGCGTGCGCGTTCTCGCTCCCTCACACGTTCCTCTTCCGAGTCTGATGCGCTGTCGCTGCTGCGCGAGGAATAGCTTGCACTCCTCTCCCTTCCACGACTGCGCGATCTCGAGCGCGACCTTCTTGACAACGGATTCTGCGCCGCTGCCCTCTCTTCTCTTGCCCTCTGCGCAAGCTGGCGCAGGTGCTCCGCCTTCCGCTCCTCCTCGCGCTCATTCAGCTTCTGCTGCATCTGCGCGCGCTGCTTGACCTCCTCCCTCGCCAGCCTGTCCGCCGTGTACAGCGCCTCAGAGAAATCGGCAAACTTGCTGTTCACCGTGTTGTCTTCCAGGCCGCGGCCGTTGGCAGCGAGACGCTTGTCCAGCGCGATGGTGTAGCCCTTGTGGTTCTTCCAATTGCTCACAGACGGCGGGATGCGCCATTGCTCTGCTTCTTCGCGTGTCACTTTGCGGGGCGGGGAGTGCATTACTGGCGCAGGTGGGGAGGGCGGGCCGCGCGGGATCTTCTTGTGCTTGAACATGGCGGGAGCGAGAGGGTCTTGCTGGCGGTTCACGATCTTGATGATGCGGTCTTGGCCGGCGTTTTGCTTGCCCATCTGGCCCTGTGATGGAGTGTTAGCGCAAATCAGCACATGTAGACATGAGTGAAGTACCTGGTGAGGCGTGTACCGCACATACGTCGGCTCGTCGTTGTTCTTCTTGATCGTCTTTGGCTTCTGTGCCGCCGACGCAGACGACACCAGCGCCTGCAGTGCCTCCTCGGTCCTCTTCTTCGTAGCCTCCACCTCTTCCTCGCTCGGCCTGCTCAACTCAATCTCCCCCGCATCCGCCCTTGCCCTCAACGGAATCAGATCTTTGAACGACGTATGCACAATCCTCGAGTCATTGTGCCCCTGCCGCGCAATCGTCTCGGCAATCGTCGTGTCCGACTTGAGCACCAGTGCGCCGCCGGACGTGACTTTCTTCTTGCCCATCTCCAGCGGGTACTGCGCCACGTGACATTCTGGGTATGCGCCGCCGTCGCCGAAGTCCTCCTGGTTGCGCGGTCGCCAGCTCGAGCGGCTGCCGTAGGGTGGGATGTTGGACTTCTTTAGGACGACTTGCCCTTCGAGTGAGGATGCGGCGACGACTCGGGGGCCTCGTGAAGCCGGCGCGGCTTCTTCATAGCTGGCGTGCTTGGGCTTGGGTAGTGCGCGCGCAAGTTCGGTCGCCATTGTGTGTACAGGTAGTAAAGAAGAGGAGAGACTGGAGTGAGTCGTGTACTGCCTGGACTTAACTTTTTCTCTAGATCGTAGAGGTAAAGCGAACTCAATTCCGAAGCCGGTTTAGAGACTCGAGATCATGATCACGTGTCACTCAAGCTGAGCAACATTTCTCGAGTCGTGTGCACAGACAACAATGCAAACCTCCAATTGACGTACTTGTAATGCATGAATGGAGGCCTCGCCGCTGTCGCAGCAAGCGCGACCAGAGTCGTTCCAGCCCAAGATTGTGAGCTTGTACGAAACGCTCTTCAAGGTGAGTTTGAGCCTATCCAAGTCCCCTGGTCCGCCAGACTTCTGATGCAGAAGGTATAGGAGGAAGAAGAAATCGAGAAATCTGAGGGTTTCTGGCAGGAGTTCTTCCTGCACAAGCCAGATGCCAAAGCACTAGAGAAGCTCCTCGCGAGCCTCAGCGCAGACGACCTCCTCCACCTCCAAGCCCACCCACAGCAACTGCTCATCCGGGCAATCGCACGCATAAAAGATGGGAGGGAACCATCCGACGAGCACGCCCTCGATGTATGAGAGATAAGCCCACTCCCCAGAAGAAGAAGAAGAGATACTGCTGTATTGTACCCGTGTCATCTACACGACAGTAGTACGCCTCATGAATCCACAGGCTTACGACTTCTGCAGACGTTGACCGTCTTTCTAGGTGCCGTCTTGAACAAGCGATACACCAACCCGAGCTCCGACATCATATCTGTGCTGGCGGGACTGCATGATGCCGACGCCGTCTTCTCCGACTTTGTAGCTGCCCTAGACGGCGCGATCAGGAATGGGCGGAATGGTGCGTGGAAACTACATAGTAGTGGATGGGCAAGGCTGAGACTAACGGCATGCAGTACGAGTGCGATTGAAGGCCGTCAAGGTGGCGCTGGCTATGGTGTCCGGTGCCTACTCGACAGGACTCGTCTCCTACTTCACGCACCGCGATCTCTTCCCCTCGCTCATGAAGTTTGTCCAAGACGCCGAAGACGACATGGACAGCCTCTCGCCCTTCGTGCTCCTCGGCCTCCTCGTCAACTACAACAAGTTCGAGTTCCAGAACCCCTACCGCCTCCGCCTCGACGACTTCGTCAACGAAGCCGCCATCAAAAAGATCGTCGCCTGCATTGGACATACTTCTACGTTCGCCCGCTCGCGCTACACAACTATACAGGAGGACCTCCCCGAAGGCTGGAGCATAGGCGGCACGCTGGCGTACATCGGCCTTGGCGCCCTCGCAGGCAACACGCGCCCCGCTGCTCCCACACTCACCCCCGAAGAAGCCAAGACGCGCTTCACCACGCTGCCCGGCCACGAAGCCCCGCTCCTCCTCTCCACCTACGACTTCGCCAACGCCAACAAGCTCTTCTGCTTCACGCTCGTCAACACGCCGGGCGAGTCCAAGACGGATCCGCCACCCATCGCCGACTACCTCAGCCTGGTGAGCTATCTGATGCAGCACGCGCACCGGTCCCCGCGCGCGGCGCACTACACGTACGTCTCGCTCTTCACGCTGCAGATCCTGGCCGAAGACCAAGTGCTGGCGAAGCGGCTGTGCGGCGAGGAGAGCAAGATGTTTGTGCGGTTGTGTCGGCAGCGGCAGCCGTTCCTGCCGGTTGTGCGCGGGGAGAGGGTTCTTGCGGCCGCGATGCTGGATATTTGCGTGGATGGGATTAATCACAATTTGCGGAGGAGGCTGGACGTGCAGCTGTACATCCTGTCTTTGGGCATCATTCTGCGACTTGTCTCCTACCTGGGACGTTCACGCACTAGACTCGGTATGCTACCACCTTACCCTCATGTTGTAGATGCAACACTAACGTACATGATACACAGCATACCACTGGTCCGAGCTCTGGCGCTCCCTCCTCTCCTTCATCCGCTTCCTCACCACCTACGTCGCAGACATCAAACCGCTGCCCCACCTCTCCACGCTCCTCACCACCCTCGTGAACCTCATCGCCCTCGCCCTCAGCACGGGCGAGTCCTTCCTCCCCGACACAGCCTCCTACGATGACCTCTTCTACAAGCTCGTCGAGACGGGGGATATCCTCTCCAAGTTCCGGGACGCGTATTCGCTTGCCCCTGCTTCTGCCCGTGGAGGAGGGGGAGCGGAAATAGATACATTGATAAGTGTGAGTAGGCATTACCACGCGCTCCTGGAGGGGGATGGCAAGACGAAGGGCAAGAAGAATCTGAGTATGCGGGAGGTGCATCGGGTTATCCAGGGCGGGTACGAGACGTTGGATATAGGGGCGAGGGAGGGGTTGGAGAGGTGGGAGGCATTCCGGGAGGTGGAGTGGAGGGGTGTGCTGAAGAGGGTGGCGAGAATGGCGGTGGATGATGGGAAGGTTTTGCTTGGTGATCTCTAGTAGCGAGCGATAGAATTCTTCGAAGGCAGTTGGATCTGCTGCGCTTAGTCGCAAGGCAGTATCGCATCAATTCATTTGCGTTATAATCATCGTTCATCCTTCTTAAGACTCTGAAAAGCTATCCTCTTGGCCTCGACAGTATTTTCCAATCTCGTTCTCGAAAATCACGTATTATCCCAGCCAAGTGCGGGAGCAACTCCGGGGGTTGTCGCACCTTGTGGATCCAGATTCACCCGACCATATCTCAACGACACACGGAATCCCTCTCACCTATGTACCAGAACAGTGACAACTGCTTTCTGCTTCGGGAAATTCCTGAGTTGAGACGAGCGGAGCGCGTAGCCTCCTATGCGCCGCTGCTCGGAAAACACCGCGCGTAGAGGCACCGATCGTATTGCTTACCAGTCGTGGTCGCGTCAGCATCTCCCTTGATCCAGATCCTCCAGTGGCAGCGCGCGAGAATGCGACACTGTCAGCTTCGCTCTTCGTATGGTAGTACCTCAGTACAAGCACATGGCAGTATGTACGGAGGACTCGCACAATTAGGAAACCGAACAGATCCCTGATGTAAGCTTTGAGGGGTCGCGTAGGTCTGCGACGAGCCCTAGTGGTGATGATCGTGGCGAGCAAGCTCCTCTCCGAGTCCGAGTTCGATAGGCTAATCTTAGGTCTTACACACGCCTCCTCTGCAATGGGTAGTCCTGTGATGCGGTGTGTAGGTTGTGTTCAGCTTTAAAACGGATGGTTGGAACTCGAGTGTGCTGACGGGTATATACTGTGTATGTGTATGTGCATTTGAGGAGTGAAGTGCGAGTAACACTCAACTCGGACGCGAGACAGAGAATCAATCCGGCATCATGGCTATCACAGATCTGATACACTGGAAGATGATACCGCTGTATCTTGCAGCGCCTTTAATCCTCGTAAGTCGCAGCGCCCCCAAAAAGTCATCCATCGACAAGCTCACCACCAAACCAGCTCATCCTCAAACACGCCCTCGAAGCAATCTACAACCTCTACTTCCACCCTCTCCGCAAATACCCCGGACCCAAATCATGGGCCGCCTCCGGGCTCCCGCGCATCCTCCAACGCACCAAAGGCAACGAAATGTGGGTCCGCCTCGAAGCCCACAAGAAATACGGCCCCGTCATCCGCATGGCTCCCAACGACCTCTCCTGGATCGAGCCGGCCGTGTGGAAAGACGTGTGGGCGCACCGCCAGGGCCACCAGGAGTTCATGAAGGACGAGCGTGACCGTATTGCCCATCCGAATGGGCATTTTGGGATTCTGAATGCAAGTCGCGAGAACCATTCTAGGTATAGACGTTTGTTGAGTCATGCGTTTAGTGAGAAGGGGATGAGAGAGCAGCAGGGACATATCGTGGGGTATGTGGATATGTTGATGAGAGACCTGAAGGCGGTGGCGGATGACGGGTCGCAGGATATGGTTATGTGGTTTAATGTGAGTATGTCATGCTTCCGCCTCCGGGATGCTTACTGACGAGAAGAATTAGTGGACGACGTTTGATGTGATTGGGAAGCTGGCCTTTGGACAGGACTTTGGCTGCTTGCGAGAGTCCAAGATGCATCCCTGGATCGAAATGGTCTTCAAAAACCTGAAGAGCCTCATGCTCCTCGGCTCCATACGCAGACTCGGGATCGAATGGCTCCTCCCCTACATGGCATCCAACGACCAGATCCAAGCCCGCTTGTACAACTACAACTTCACCAACGAGATGATGAACGAGCGTCTGAAGCGCGGCGACGAGCAGCACGACTTCTGGGACAACGTGCTTAAGCACGAAGACAAGAAGACGGGCATGAGCCGTGACGAAATGGTCTCCAACGCCTCCAACCTCGTCCTCGCCGGCAGCGAAACAACAGCCACTCTCCTCTCCGGCTGCATTTACCAGCTCTGCAAGAACCCCGAGGCGCAGCGTCTCGCCGCCAAAGAAATCCGGGACGCCTTCGCCTCAGACCAGGACATCGACCTCTTCTCCACCAGCCAGCTGAAGTACACCCTCGCCGTCCTCGACGAGACAATGCGCATCTACCCGCCCGTCCCCACGCAAACCAACCGCACCGTCCCCGCCGGCGGCGACACGGTCCTCGGCCAGTACCTACCGGCAGGAACCACAATCTCCCTCCCCCAGTACATCGCGCACCACTACCCGCCGTACTGGACGAAGCCCGAGGACTTCCACCCGGAGCGCTTCTTGGGCGCCGACGAGTTCAAGAACGACAACTTTGAGGTGATGCAGCCGTTTAGTGTGGGGCCGCGGAATTGTATCGGGCGCAATCTGGCGTATGCGGAGATGAGGTTGATTTTGGCGCGGTTTTTGTGGAATTTTGATGTGGAGATTGATGAGGGGAGGATGGAGGGGAGGGAGTGGACGGATCAGAAGACTTTCACGCTGTGAGTTGCTCTCGTCACGTTCTCATGTTTGACAGCTTGCTAACTGTGTTACAGGTGGGAGAAGCATCCTCTGTGGATCAAGCTGAAACCGGTGCATTAGGATCCCATGACGATCGAGTATATCCGCTCTAGTCTGCACCACTGATCGATTGCGATCTGTTCCCACTTCAACAACAGTCTGCATTTACATGGCGCGGGATGAACTGGTGATCATCAGCATCATGGGGAATTACTGCTCGAGATCATGCTAAATGTCGGCATGACACGCTTTGGCTCTCCTGAGGGTGAAGAAGCAAGGCACAGCTGCTTGCCGCAAGCAAGCGGTTCGCGATTGTCGTCACCGTCGTTATGGCAACCAGGCAGCTACATAAAAATTTCTCTCTAGCAGCCCAGCTTGCTTTCTTTCTTCATCATCAAATGTCTTCAGGTTGCATTGCTCTGCTCGCGCTCGCACTGCCCTGCCCAGCAATCGCTAACAAAAGCAGATAGTCACACACACACACAACACTCACTCCCGTCAAAATGTGCAAGATCGTGCACATGACATGGTCGACCAAGAACGAGACCCACGAGGTCGAGCGCTGCAAGAGCGCACAGGACGACGGTGTCGACTGGTGCGGCACCTGGCACGCGCCTTCCGGGCCTGCTGGGTGTCGTGCCTGCCTCGACACCAAGTTCCATGAGGCAGTGGTGATGGAGAGGAGGAAGGCGCGGGAGGTGGGCACGCTGGTGGACGCGAAGGTGCCGTGGAGGCGCTCCTACCTCGCTTCCATCGGCTTGTGAGAGGTGTCCGCCCTCTCCAACCGATGTCAACATTCTGCTTCTTCGTCTCTCCTTTCTCTTCACCAATAACATCACACAACGTCAGCATTGATAGCACCATCACGCCCACTAGCTCTTACGGCATTCATCAATTTGCTTCGACAGCCTTCACTGCTTTTTGTCACCATCAGTCAGAACGACGACACGACACAGTCTGCATCATTTACACCAACACTTCACGACATCGCACAAGGACTGCCACGATGTGTATCGAAAAGCGTTACTACTACACCAAGTGCAAGCACGGAGGAAAGATCGTTTCCACTGTCGACCAACCCAATCCTGCTCGGTGCCCAACCGCAGACAAGAAAGCAACGCTCACGAGATGTGATGGAGTCAACCTGAAGTACGAGACGCGCGCGTACAAGGGTGTCTGCTGCAGGGAGGACTGCGGGAAGGCTCCACACATCGCTCCCGGGCAGTTCTGGCCTGACGGACACCAACTATCCCGCACTCGAACTTGGTTCCACGGACAACGCGAGGCATTCAGCTTTCCCAGGCGCTGCTCGTTGCTGCGTGGGTGCAAAGGCATCAAAGAACTTGGTCACGAATGCCCAGAGCGAAGAAGCGTTTCCATCGAAGAGCCGCACGAAGAGATCGAGCGATTGCGCGAGCGATTGGACGCTGAGTATATCTGTCCGCCGAACAGAGTGAGTGGTGATACGCTTGGCACTGATCATTCGGTGGGAAGATCAGAGCGCGAGGTGGAACCTAAGTCGAGGCCCAATTCGTGGGAGTCCGTGAAGACATACGAAAATAGTGCGTCAACTCGATTCAGCACAGCACCGGTACCACCTCTGGCCATACCAGCAGTCCCGTATCTTCCCACAGCCTCGTCAACGTCAGTAGTTCCGTCAGCAATCCCATCAACACCCAGGATAGCTCCCGCTACGCCAGCGCAAGGGTCTGAGGGTCGCAGCAAGTCAAGCGACCTACCGAGATCGAATCCACGAACATCCATTGAAGAGCCCCGACGTGGCCGCAGTCTCGATCTCAACTTCCTCGAAGACGTCAGCCGTATGTCACCCACCGATATGATGCGGATTTTGGAGAGACTTGCGTACGATGCGAAGGCGGTTGCATACAATAATGCTGGTGTCAACATCAATCTGGAGGCTATGGCACACAGCTACCACATGCGTAATGTGGTGGCTCGGGCTGGTACTCCCGTGACGCAAAGCTCATCGCGCCCAGGATCGAGTTTGGATACGCCAGGATTGACGGAGGGGTCCTCAAGGAACAGCAGTATTGAGCTCAGGAGAATGATTCCACAATTTCCTCCGCCCGGGCTATCGAGGAGCAGAGACGAAGAGTTCCAGACGACGTTTCCGGGGTTTGTGCCTCTCTCGAGTATCGGAGGAAGCTCCATGCCGCGTCCAACGCGTCCCCCACGTCCTGCTCCGGCACAGCCTACACCTCCTCAGCAAGCTCCAGTCCCAGAGCTTCCTGCGACGCCACAGCATGATCCAGCTTCCGAGTTCCCCACGACTCCACAGAATACTCCAATGCCAGCGCTCCCTGCAACTCCACAACATGAGCCTGTTCCAGTGCTGCCAACGACCCCACAGCATGATCCGGCTGAGAAGCCCGTGCCCGGTGAGCCAGCGCACTTCGGCTACACATCAATGAGCGCAGGCTGACCTCTAAAGAGACGTCGGAGTCCGGGTCGGGGAAGGCAAATTACGTCTGGAGCGTCTCGAGGTGAACAGGCGTTTCTCAGATCTCGATGGGTCAAGGGTGCATTTTCGAAAGTAGGATCAAGGTGGTGTACGTGTTTAGGATAGGAAAAAGCAGCGTGCATTCACTGTTTGCCTGGTTAGATAGTTTCTCAAAAATGACATCAATGCTCTGTCTTTCACTCAGCCATTGAACTCACGTAGAGAGAAGTCCCATTTCCGTCTGCCATCTTGCCACAATTCATCATGACACCCGGGCCTTCCTTCAGAAAGCCTGCAAGGCTGGCCTGAGCACGTCAAACATCCGATCGAAGTGGAATATAGCGCCGCTATCGGATCGTGTGAAGAGCGTGCTTGACCTGTTCTGATCGTGAATCTGCGATTCTCTGAAAATGCGTCCGTTTCCAAGATCAAATTTCACACCATAAAAGCACCATGCCTCATGTACCAAACGTTTCTGGCTCCTTTTGAATCCGTGTTTCCGCGAGGCATCCCACTCAAGCGTCATGATCTCCTCAATGAAAAGTACATGCAGTTATACGTCGATGTCTACCTAGAGAGTCAACTCAGCGATGCGGCCATCATCCAGGCACGACAAAATGCTCCACGCTCTTCTACTTGTTCTCTGCGAGCTTTTTGCTGGTCCGTACCCGCAAGCTGCAACAACTGCAAATTTGCATGATCGCCGCTTCCAGGCAGAAGAAGCGAGCATACACCTGCTGAATGAATTGCGCAAGCAAGCGATGGCGTGCTGCAGATAAGGGCCACGGTACCTATGAGTCTTTCAATCAAATCGATAGCTATATAAAGTGTTAGCTGTGTCGCGAGCACGGAAGGAAGAAAACACTTACTCCCACAACCAGAACAGCATTCACAAAGAACTGATAGCCTGACCGGACAACATACACCAACAAGCCTGGTCGATCAGCATGTGGACCATCTTGTACTTTGAGGATGATACGCCAGTTGTGACACGTCCACCACCTGATCCATTGCCTCCCTCTCCTCCTCCCTCTCCGTAGATGGGGGCAATGACAACGGAGGTCCGAGCTGGAGGCCGACGGCCCATGCGAGGCTTTTTGTGAGCGTCGCAGAACCCGTGATGTGATAGAATGCTTCACAGTGGATAGTCGCCGATTGTTGGATAAAGATCGAGTATGGAGAACCAAATTGTACCACATACAAAAACAATCAGAAGACAATGTCTGAATAAGTGCTTGAGACTTGATGTACCCAATGTTGTGTCGGCCCCGTGTTCTCGATCAGAGATGATATCCCACAACCGTCATATGGGCAAGATCCAAGTTCGTTCGCGTTCTCAGCGTCGCTTCGTTATTTGCTGGCTCGTCTCCACGCTTGCGATGCTCGTGAGTCGTGTATATCTCGCGCAGATCTTGATTCGCCCGATGCGACTGTTGTGAGTTGAGAAGGAGAAATCATGCAAAGTTCCATATGTAGTCTGTCCTGCTTCCGTCCACCGCCAGGCCAAACTTCACACATCGAGCGTCATCCTGTTCACGAGTCAGCCACATGCTATCATTTCGGCTGGCAAGGCTTACAACAAAGCACATGACTCCAGCCTCCTGAAAATATATAAAGCTCTGCTCTGAACACCACTATGTGCTTCCATCACAAAACTACATTCCACACCTAGTCAATACCAGCACAACACCAACGCCAACAATTCCCACTCAAACAATTAACACTCTCCCAGATCAAAATGTCCATCAAGACTTCCACTATGGCAGGCACTCTCTACCCTCAGTCATCGCCATCGCCAGAGCCGAACCCACCACGGCCACTTCCTCCATCGCCGCCACCAACACCACCATTGCCATAGATGGCGACGTGCGGGTGCCGTGGCGGGCAATTGCCATGGGTAGGTAAAGGGATCCGATGAAGGAATTGACATATGCTCGATGGGGATGCAGACGGATGGAGTGCTTCCACATATAAGACAGCACATGGTTGCTGGAGAACTAAATTGTACATTAGTCTAGAAGACTAGGCGAATCAACTCAGAATACTCATCAGATCCCATAAACTCGACTTCCACAATTCGTGATAAATGTGACATGTATTGGTGGCTCGTGATACTGTCTTCGAAGAATGTCGTCCAAGCTCTTCCTCCTTTTCGTCTACTTAATAGCAGTGTGTGTCATATGCAGGGTGCAGCCCGAGTGCACGATGCAGTGTTCAAGTGTCTCCTTCCATTGAAAACTGATCGTCATCGACGATCGGAACCATTTTGCTGAATGTTTTGTTGAATGGTTCCAAGTGAAGTGAAATCGACCACTAATTTCTCCTGGTTGCTGCTCACCGCCAACTCCATCTTCACAACATCGAGCGTCATACTATCGACAAATCAGCAGCACGCTGTCAAGTTTGACAACACAAGCAACAGCGCAGCACATGACTCTATCAATTTCCACTATTAGCACTTAAAGTCTGCTACGAACGATGTTTAGTACCCATCACCACACCAGCAACAGCCAGCAAGACATCAACACTCACTAGCAGCACACAAACACCGTTTCAGGACATCATCTGAGTACCTATCAAGCACCATCAAAGATGCTTGTCCAGCAGCCAACACTCGTCAATCTCGGCAGCGATCCCGATGGCGATTGCCAGCCATCACGTCCACCACCGAGCGGACCACCGAACACGCCGATCTAAAGGGTAGCGAAAGTCCTTTCGCGACCCCGTCGTCGTAAAAGCTGACGTCGATTGCGTCGAGGAGACGACATTTCTCCATGACCTAAAGAACTTTGCTCGTAGAGATTAGAGGTTGCGAGTAATTGAGGCATCAAATTGTCATTTCAACATTAGCATTGGCTTCCACACCAAGGCTATTGTCATCTCTGTTGCCTGTCTACAGGCGTAGCACCTAGCCAAAGGGTTAGCACGATAGAGGCCCAAATGTAGAAAACAAAACTCACCAATGACCCAACCAATCCCACTAGCCAGTCCACCTGTAACAGCCGAGCTAAGCATATCCCTCTTCCTAACCCTCTCATCCCCAGCTACCCCCTCACTCCCCCCACTCATCGCACTCGCACTCCTCACATGCCCCTTACTCGCCACCTCCCCACTAGCGTGCCCTTGCTGCGCAGCCGCCGCGCCCCTAAGCGGGAACGCGCTCCTCGAGAACGCAGCCGCTGCCCCACGCGCCACATCAAACAACCCCATCGGACTCTCCTCGTGCCCACCCCTACCCACCTCCCTCCGCACAGGCTGCACAGAGTAAGGCGTGCTGTTCACAAACGCACCTGGCAACCCCTTATCCGCCCTGTCATCGAACTCTTCGTCCGCCGCTTGCTCCGCCGCCAGCAGCGCCGTCATCTCCTCCTCGCACTTGCGCCACACATTCAGGACTTCCGGTAGCGCGTTCGGAGGCGCGAGGAGCAGCGTCTGGCTGAGGAGGTCCATGCGCTGCTCCAGGCGGCGGAGCGGGTTCGTGGAGGAGGAGTGGGAGGTCTTGTACCGGCCCGCTGCCATGGCGGCGCGCCAGGATATGTCGTCTGTGGTGGTGGCTTGTTTTGTGCTTGCGGCGTCTTTGGTGGAGGGGCTGTCTTGCGAGGTGAGACGGTTGACGACGTAGGAGTAGGCGGTTTCGAAGTCGTCTTCTGTGAGCGAGGCTTCGATGGCCATGCCGATGACGCGGCGTTCTGCTTTGGTTTTTTCGCTTGCTAACTGCGCGGGGCTGAGACGGCGGTCGGAGTCCTGGCCTACACCTGATGCGACGAGGTTCGTGGCGATGGAGATGAGGTCGTCGAGTTTGGTGTAGGCCCTTGGGTTTTGCGCGAGGACCTTCTCGATGAGGGAGATTGGATCGGAGGAGACGCGGATGTTGACGGGTTGGAAGGGGACGCCGTGGGTGAGGGTAAGTGAGTAGAAAGACAGAGCATGCGTTGCAGCGAGCAATGATTCCGTCCGTGTGAATGCCTCAGATGTCGAGAACGCCTTTTTGAATGCGGCAATGATATCGCTCGCCTTCTTCACGCCACCGCGTGTCCTGTTGCCGTTTGATGCATTGTCGTAGTGATGCAATGCCGTGGATACGATCACGCTCTCCACGTCTTTGATTGTAAGGTCCATCGAGGGGTCCAGATCCGTAATATACGTCTTTGAGACCAGAGCGTAGCATCCTGTGTTGAGCAGTGCTCTCAGGATCTCCTTCTCCAGACTTCCACGCTCCATTTTGCCGAAGATGCCGTGGCCGAGCGAGTCACCATCTTCCTCTCGCGGGAGTGCCCAGCCCCACAACCAAATCAGCCGTGACCGCACGCCAGCCCAGCCATCTTCGTCCCGTTTTGAAGTGGTTGTTAAAGTATGCAAGATCCGCTTAACTACTGCCATCTGCTCATCTGCATCATACTGGAATCGCACCTTCGCCGCCGCGACGATCGAAAATGGCGCGCTGAGCTCAAGAAACATATATGCAGAGAACACGAAGAGCTGCAGAAGCGCGAACGTAGTCGTCGCAGGGTGCGTAAGTGGATGCTTCAGCTCCATCAACGCATCAGGCTGCAAAACGCTGCTCGGAAGCTCAGAGAGTATGCCCTTGCGGTTGTCGATCTTAGGTAGCATATCCACACTCGTAGCAAGATCAGGCGGCGGCTCAAAGTCCATCAGACTCGCTATCCGAACGAGCATGGCGTGTGCATTTGTGATTGCATCTCGAGATCCAGAATCTGCGGCATACACGACTGCAAAAGCCGTCTGCGCGTACCGCATCTCCAATTTGCCCAGCACGTCGTCGTCAAAATACGAGTTCCGGTCATAGCCGCCGAGATCGACGTCGCCTGGCCCATCCCAACTCTCGATTGCTTCCGCAACGGAGGAGAAATGCTTTGCCGCAGTGCGTGTGAGCCATGATAATGCTGCGTCCCACTGCACCTGTGTCTCCTCCGACTTCTGCTCTTTGCCCATTTCTTCTTCAAGCTCGTTGCCATACCGTCGCGTGTCATTGTTGTACTCGCTCATACGCCGCTCTCGCCGCCCGCTGAGTCGTCTTCTCTTCCTCTCACTTGCGCCGTACATCCACGGGCCGACTAGACTTCTCATGTCGCGTGCCAGGAACGACATGCTGTCCTCTCCCGTATTTGCGCTTCCCACGCCTATCGCTCTTGATAATAGCAGCTCCACCACCTGCTCTCCACCCGCATTCTCCAGCTGCTCCAGTGACACACTCGCTCCATCGTCCGGATAGTACTCGTACCCAAACCTCAGCAAAGGGAGCACATTCGACACGAACCATGTCTTGAGGAACGGTCTGTCGTCTAGAAATGGATCGATGAGCGTTTGCACGAACGTGAGTATGCCAGCGTCCGCGATGCGATGTGCGCGATGGATCAGGAAGCGCGTCGTCACATCGTCGCATAGCGCCGCGGGATACGAAGGGTGATCAAGAGGGAGGAGATGTAGATTCTTAGCGCGTCTGTGGGCTTTCCCATCGGAGAGGTCCTTCACGGAGGAGGTGTCGAGGGTCGTGGTTGGTGGTGCGGTGTCGTTCGTGACCTGTGGGAGTCCAGCAATGTGCGCGACAAGAGGTGTGTACAATGCGGGATCTGCAGTCTCCGGTAGATATGTGAGGAGGATCTGCAGCGCGAGTTCAGGTTTGAAGGCGTCTGTTCGCGTGGAGAGGAGCAGGCGGAGGGCATCGTGGTTCGACTCGGAGGCATAGGTGGCAGCTAGCAAGACGCAACGGTCCGCTGAGAGCTGCTTGAGAGGTTCGATTGACATGGCGGCTTGTTACCTCGAGATCATGGTTCGAAGGGTTTTCAAATCCACGCGCCCTTCTGTGCTGTGAAGTGTGGTGTGCTACGCGGACCTTGAATCTGCACGCTGGCATGAATATCTCCGGACTTGCCTGATTGGGACGCTATGTCATCGATCGTGGAATTATGGTCTGTGAAGTCACTTTGTGGAGAGGCGATATATCTGGTATTTGGTGATTGCACATAATAATTGACTCCTTTACAGACACGCTTAAGTCGGATTTCTAACACTTAACAGCAGCAACTTCCTCCGATCTGCCCACTACCAGCTTGTGACTGCAGGCCACACTCAGCTGGGTCTCTGCCATTGTCGAATGAACTGTTACTCTCCAGAGCCATGCCCGATGCCATGAAGGTCACCTGCGTTCTTTGGTAGCTGTGTGGACAGGTTCGTTCGTTGTGTCGCCATCCCAGACCCTAGCCGTCGCCACCACATACAGAGCAACTCCGATTTCAAGAGATTGCTTCCGATTGCACACGACTAATAATCTTCACACGTCCTCAAATGACTCTTCTCTCATTCCAGATGCTCTCAAAAGTCCGTCACCCTCCCATTATAACTCCAATCCCCGCCCTCCCCCCACCTAAGCGGATTATTCTTCGGCCCACCCACCTCTCCCGTCTCCGGATTCCTATCACCCTCAAATTCAGGCTTTGCCCCCCTCCTCACATGCGGATGCAACTCCTCGCCATCTCCACTCGCATTGACCCTCGCATCCACCTGCCCGCCCTGTTCTGCTGTCTTCGTTTCTACTTGTGATGATGAGTCGGGAGACTGGTTTATCCGCGCGCGTAGGTCGGCGAGGGAGTGGGATTGGGAGGGCGGTGTGCTGAATGCGCCGCTGGACTCGCGCTGGAGTTTTTCGAAGAGTTCTTGGTCTTCTTTTGGGAGGCGCGGTGGTGCTGGGCCCGGGGACCAGCTTGTGTGGCGTCGCGAGACGGTGGTGAAAGTCCGTGCCTGTGAGAGGCGTGATAGTGTGGTTGGTATTATTCTTGCGCGCTGCATTGTGTCTGATATTGTGAGGGTTGTACTGTATTTGGGGCGGAGGCGAGAGAGATGGGATGGGATGGGTACATGATGGCATGAAAGTTGCCGAGATCTCGGTCCGAACTCGGCGAATGACGAGGCGAGGCTGGTGGCGAGGCTGAGCTTTGTGAGACGACGGTCTAGATGATAGGAGGTAGCATATGCGTTATGCCAGTCTCCAATGGGTCATGGTATTCTAATAACACATCCTAGCGAAGAATTTCTCGAAACGGGACAGCCCGAAACGCAAATTCAAATTGTGCCGATGTCTCCAGGTGCATGAACATGAATCTATATGTCGAGTGCTTCTGTCGGTATGCTAGCACCCGTGCTGCTCGGTCTGCCCATTGGCACCCACTCATCATCATCCATACCAGCATCACCAGACGTTGCAGCCATGAAGTCTGGCATGGGGTCATCCATCACAAAGTCTGTTGTAGCCGGATCATAGCCTATCACTGTTCCGATGCATGATCGTATCGACTCCTCGAGCCGAGCGGCATTGAAGATGAACAGAACACCACTGTCAGCGCTGTCGTTGACAATCCTTTTCAGCTCCTGGAACAGAGCAGTCGCGATGCGAGCGTTGTCCGCACTCAATTGAAGATCTGCCATTGGCGGCTCAAAGTCTACGGAGTCAGCTTAGGCCAGATCTAGGAGGCGATGGCTTACATGGAGAGGGTATGCTCTGATCATCAGGAAACACGATCTTGTAGACCTGTACCCACTTATCCTCCTCCGCGGCTGCAACTTTAGCACCTTTCCGGCTCCTTAAATACTTCAATTGCTCTGTGGTAAGGCCATTGAGGGGTCGAAATGTACGCAAGACGCATGGTATAGCAGCCCTCAGATGCTCGGCCAGATCTTGCGCATTACGAAACCCTTCTCCACATCTACTACACTGCGGAGGGGTTCCATGGACACGGTAGAGGTGCTCTTTGATCCGGGAGACTGTTGGCCACCCTCCCAAGCAGCTCTTCCTCCTTCCGTACTGTTTAGGACAATGCTTCAGGTATGGGCACGCGTATTGACTCTTGTCAGGAAACGCCGGTGCAGGGACTCGCGAGCTTGGAAGCAGCTGACGCTCGCGAGCTAGTCCGCTGTATTCCATGAAGCGTTTGCTGGATGAGCTTACAGGATGATAGTCGACCAAAGCTAACCCAGACGAAGCGGCAGCGTGGTACAACAGTGTGGATTATCCTGAGACTTGTTACGATCTTGCTAGCAACAGTCAATCGTGTCATCCTTCTATTAGACTATCGTATTTCGTTGACCTGATACTACTTACCGGGTGTGATGCAGAGCGTTGTCCGCTATCTCATTTGGTTCAATTTGCTAGTCAGCCGGACGGGTCAACGTGATCGCCATGAGTGATTCTCAGGAGGCCTGAGACCCGGAAGCTGGAATCGTTGGAGCAGCAGGCGCCTTTTATCGCAGCACAGATCCTGCGATAGTAAAATCGCTCTCGCGTTCAAATGCTTGAAATAATCTGCGATGCGGTGTTGTGTTCCGAAATCCGCTGAAAAAGCAAAGTAGCCAGCCTGCGGATGTCTTCTGCGCTAAGGCTGGTGAACAGTAAAAGCGGCCTGCCTGAGGACGTCTCCTCGGCTAAGGATGATGAATTACAAAAGCAGCCAGCTCGGGAACGTCCCGTGGGCTGAGACTGAAGAGAATCAGGTACTGTGGGGATGAGAGGCTGCCAAATGCTGCAAGGTACCAAGTTTAGTGGCTTCTTCGCCTGCTCTGGACATGTGTTCCGAGGCCGAAAATGGCGATTTGGTGGCTTTCTGCCAGACATTTTTTTCCCAGCAATTCTGGCAGAAAGCCACCAAATGGCAGGATGGTAGCTGGTCCGCAGGATTGAGGGTAAATTACCGAGTGACGACTTTGCCCCAGCAGTTATCAGTGTCGTGCCTTTAGAGGCCACAGGGGCTTATTTTAGCGCGAGCTAATAAGTCAAAACGCAAAAACGAGGTGCTTATTAGACATTCGCATGCCCGGGCCGTTCCAGTCACTGGGCGTACATTTGTGGCGCCCCGGTCTCCACGCGGAAAAAGCATGAAACTCCTGGACAGCCGCCTTGTAGCCGGATTATCGAACACGCGAAACTTCTGTGAACAGCAAAGATCGCAAATTTCACCGGCGGGGAAGCGACCGCGAAGTCCGTTCCCATGTACAAGGCGTCGCCGCGCGCCTCGTTCTCAAAGGCGCGGGAAATTAGACTGCGCGTGCAATGTTGTGAACCTTGCTTCGACAGCTCGTTGAGTCAAAGCAAATCTTGATACATCAAATCGATGAAGGCTCACAGCCGACTGCACTTGGATGCTACCAAAGTGATTGAGTAGTCGTGACTTCACCTTACACTCCTTTGTCATGCATACATTAGCTCTTATGCAGTTCGGCGGTAGCACATGGCAGCCAAGCTTAGAAGCTGTGTTATCCAAATCAAGGTAACTCTCATTGATGCATCTAACTTGCAGTCAGCTCAGCGATTCGTTTCTCGATCTCAGGTACAGATCGCAGCTGCAGATCCAGTTCGTCCTTCTCGCTAAATCAAAGTCAATTAAGGGTCCTAGATTGAAGATATCTGGCTCGGACTTACTCTTCAAGCTGCAACCTCTTTTCAGCATCCAGCTTCGTGAAGATGTAATGCCCCTGCCCATCGAATTGCAGAATCGTCTTGTGGTACTTCCACAGACTCCTGCGATGACTAACCGTCATCAGTGTAATACCCAGCCTCTTCGCCTCCTCATACATTACACGCTCGATCTCAAGCGTGACACTGCTGGTACATTCGTCAAGTATCGCGTATCGTGGAGCGTGGTAGAATAGCCGTGCCATCGCAACGCGCTGCTGTAGACCGCCGGACAGGACATCAGTCCACTCGGCTTCAGCGTCCCATCCCCCTTGTCTCTCGACGATGTGGGCGATCTCGACAACGGACAGGATGCGCATGAGATCTGCGTCAGTGATGTTCTTGTCCCGCATTTCGCGCACGGAGTCAGGATAGATAATCTGCTGTCGTAACGAGCCTCGGCTGAGGTATGGTCGCTGTGGAATGTAGAAGATGGCTTCTGGTGGCGGCTTGCGGACTGTGCCGCCGTAGACCGGCCACAAACCACCAAGGATTCGGAACAGACTCGACTTGCCGCAGCCATTGGGTCCAACGATCAGTAAATGGTCGCCGGGTCGTACTGCAAAGCTGAGTTTGCGGACGAGCACATCGCCATTGGGTGAGACGATTGGGACGTCTGTGAACTCGATGTCGGAGCCTTCGACAATCTCGCCTCGTCCACGAAGCACTGCTGCGTTCTCCTCCGTGTCCACAGATGAGACGAGCTTCTTCTCGAAATGGCCAGCCTGGACATCATCAATGACATCCAAGAGAGTCGAGACGCGAGACGTGTAGCCGGCCAATTCAGTGATCTCCTTGTACGAGAACATGACTCGACCGAATGCGTCAGACGATGAGAGCAACATTCGTCTATTCGTGACAAAGCTCTCTGTGCGATTGCCCATGTCGTTGCTGCTAGTACCGGCTACAGCATTCGGTAGCTTGAAGAAGACAGGCACACTGCAGAGCATGAGACCCAGCGCTCCCCAGAAGTACTTGATAACAAAGTCTTCCATGATGCCGTGGTAGAAACGCCGTCTCAGTATCCGATTGACATGCTTGATGAGCGTGAAGTATCCCTTGTCTAGAGTGTCCTTCTCGGCTTCGTGGCCATGATACAACGCGATCTCCTCGTTATAATCTATCAGCCTCGAGTGCTGGAATCTGAATTCGCCTTCGAGTCTCGCCTCGTCTGCGACGTACTTGCCGAAGGGTGGTGTCAAGGCCCGCATTACGCTTGCTGAAAGCTGTACGATGAGCGACATCGCGAAAAGACCCTCGCCACCGACACTCCGTGACAGCGACCAATTGTATATGATCATGTCGAGGACTGGCTTTGCGATGTTTGAGTAGAGTTCGGCTAGGGAGTTGGAGAACTTGGAGACATCAACGGTGATGAGTTGATCTGCATTCTTTATCCGATCGTCGAGGGCGGAGAGTGTGTAAAAGGTCATGTGGGAGAGGTACTTGTCGTGGATGTAGTTGGTGAGGCGCGTTCGGTACTGTAGGGAGAGTTTGCATTGGTGGTAGGAGAGCTGTTCAAGATGTCAGTATACCCTCACAACGGAGATCATGAGAGAAACATACCATGGAGTTGGTGAACGTGGCAGGCACTGCAATTAACATCCACCATACAAGGCCCTTCAAGAATTCTTTGCCCTTGCCTCGTACCAAACTGCTGACCAGCTTGCCGTCCATCTCCGCAACATAAACACTGATCAGTGTACGCAGCACAAGGAATATGCTATGGCTGATCAAAAGTCGCAACTCTTTACTTCTCCATCCCGGTATGCAGATCCGCAGTAACCGCATCAGATTCTTGAAAAACTCTCGGTTGATCTCGACCTTCTTCTTCGTCGCATCAGTCCCGCTCGCTGGGCCGGTTGCTCCAGGCTTTCGCCGCGCCTCCGCTGCTCTCGCAGACGCAGCTTTCTGTTCTGAGATCGCATGTCGTATCCGCTCTATCAGAGCTACGAAGAGCGTCAGATATACCGCGCGTGTGATGCGAGTCCGGTTCTTGATATAGACATTCGCGATGTCTTTCGCGGCGCGCTTTATGAGGTTCTCGGAGACGACGGGCGGCACGTGCAGCTTCGATTGCGCTGCCATAGTTGTTGTAAGGATGTAGAGACGTGCATTGAGGTGTATAGAGCGTGAGGTTGGCTGTCACGAGCCTGAGCGAGAATGCGACGTTTGGGATGGCATGTGATCGTCTGGGGAGCTGCGGATCGATCAAGACATCATTCCTCGGTCGAAGCGTAGTCTGTGGGGTGCAGCGTGGGGGCAATACGGACTAGACTCCGATCCTCCTTGTTCAGCCACCGTTCATCGAATTTGTCCATGGAGTCAAAACTCCTCGAAGTATCATCTAAGGTCCTAGTTTAGCCCGCGAGATCTCGGACCTGTCAATCCCCAGAGCGAGCGATCCTATGATTGCAGACTGATCATACACAGCTCACGGCTCGCCGAAGAGCAGCGCCCAAGACTTGAGCAATAAAGGCAGCCACCCTCCGAAGGATTCATTCTTCGAGGTTCGATCTATGCTCAATCACGAGGAATATCCCTTTCGACATATTATGCCCGAGCCTGCATCAGGATATTCAGATGTAGAGCATTGGGGCTTCCAGTAACACAGAGCATGTGCTACGAGTACACGTCAAGCACTTAAACCTTGCTCGTGCAGCGTACCTCCACTGGACTGCATCGCTAATGGCTGTACGTGCGTTTGGACCTGACCTGTAATGGATAGTCTCGAATGTCGATGTCAGCAGGTACGCTATAGCTTCTGGCTTGGCTGGTGAGGATTCTACTGGTGAGAAATTCAATACCACAAGGAGTTGCACAGTGCAGCTGAGGATACTCAACTGCGCCAGTCTGGACTTCGCAAAGCCTATCATTTTAGATAGTAGTGTATACTGTGGTCAAACCTAGCAGCGATGTCGCAAGCGCAGACCGAAGCATCATCTTCGACGCCATCCCAGACTCCAAGCACGACGACGAAGTCGCCGGCCAGCACACACACCTCTGTTTCTCCACCAGATACAGCCGCCGCACGCGCAGCTGTCCAAGCATCTCTCGCCTCAGTCGGAAGCACTTATGACGCCGACCTGAAGCAGCGCGTCGCCGATCTACATGCCAACTCCAAAGCGATCGCGAAGCAGGAGAAGGACCTTGTCAAGGCAACCGCGGCGCTGAACAAAGAGACAGCAAAGTGGGCAAAGATGGCGGACAAGACAACGAAGCAGCTGAATGAGTTTGGAGATGTACAAAACTGGGCGGAAGTGCTAGAGAGGGATCTGGTGGTGCTAGAAGAGACTGTCAGGTTGGTGGAAGGAAGGGCAGACGAAGGCAATGTAAGCGGGGTGAATAATATGAAGTGAGCGTGCCAAATGTGTGAGCGCTCCATTGAAGTCGCCTACTGGAACTCAGCTCGAATATGCTTTCGTGACCCACATCTAATTGCTGCGCGCGGTCTTCGCTTAGCAGATAGTAGATTTCAAGTCGTGTGCAGAAGCAACACAGGCTTTGGAGCGAGACGCTTGCTAAAAATTCCTCGTATATGAAGACCCGTTATTAGTCGAAATCGCTTAGATCATGGAGTATGAGATTATGGTAGATATTCAAGCCTCACTGACCAAAGTAAGAACATACACGAGGCTGAAGTCTCTCATGACCCGTACACTTGCGAGCACACCTCCAATCTTCTGGACAGCTTAACTTGCATCAAGTTGATTATTCGTGAATTAACGTATGCTCAGAAACCTCTTCGAAGGTCGTACAATCATCGTTTTTCGTGGAGCCACCGGCAAGGCTGTAACGAGGCCCGTGCGCAGTACGCAGGTAGCTTCTGAAGTCATAGTCAAGGAAAGTGCAATCGACCGCACCTTCAACACCTCACGCCTCCGCCATCACCAAACCAGCTCATCTTGCAAGTCGCAATACGCCATCACTGCATAGATTCGCCGTAATATCCACATTCCGAGCGACATCGCATTCTGCGCAGTACTTCAAGAAGACAACCGTGCTGCACCACGTTGACTTTCTTCGAGATTCTGCCAGCACTCCACGGCGACAGACGCAACCATCCTAACGAAACACCACAAACACACGACTCCCTTGCGCGAGCTTTGCTGAGAAGACTTCTTAGCTCCGAGCAAACAAGCAAGAGAGATCTTTGATACCCTATCAAGCCGCCGTCGTTGGCCCATCAATGACAATTTGCCATCTTCTTCTCGGTCCATCGGCTGGCTAGGCACACAGCGCACTCCGACCTACGACGAAGCTGAGTTGTCTTACACATAGGCGAGGGACGGGTGTCCATCCGGTAGTGGTGCCATGGGGTTGATAGGCAAGAATGCCAGCGAGAGGCATGAAGCGACATTGGTAAGCACAGGTTATGAAGGAAGTATGATGTGCCAAACCGAACTGACACCGTGTAGTCGCCTTTCATCAAAGACTTCACCGCAAAGACGCTATCGCTACCTTCATCAGAGCTATGCCAGCATCTAAACGGCTTCCCAACTCTGTGGCCCTTTCCAAGAGGTGACCTCTATCACTGGATTGAAGTGCTGAACAAGTTCGATGCGATCCTAGAGACTTTCATCAAATGTCACAGTCTTCACAAGCGTGCCCAGACATGGCCTTTTGGCGAGCTTGACAATGAAGGCGTGTCGCAGTTGCAGGTTGAGCTGCCGTACTCCGGCGACCAGCTCGGCGAGCTTCTACCACATCTCACAGTCGAGCTGATCAAGAGCATAATCAATTTCACGGCATTGCTTCTTGCGAATTGTGGCAACCGCAGCCTGTACGCGAGCAGCGATCGATTGAACGACCTTCTCAACTCGACCGACCTCGATCTTCTACAAGACACACTGAAGCTCAGTCTCCTCCTCGCAAAGCGATACTACTCGTCCAAGCAGCGCATGACTGCTGTCGGCGGCAGTGTCTCACTTTCACACCACTACAACCTCAGTCTCGACCGTGTACGAAAGATTGCGGCACCGTTCACAGCACCTGCACCGACGCAGCCACGGCAGCCAGACACACCATCAGCTTCAGCGAAAGGCAAAGACAAGAGACTATCACGCCCAAGCAAGTCATCTCTCACTGGCAGCAGTGAGGCCAAGTTGAATGGTGCAGATTTCGTGACCATTGTAAAGGGCACTGGCACACAAGGCTCATGGCAGCAGTGGGGAGATTTTAAGTTCACCTTTTATCCCCACAAGGAGTGGATAGACGCACATGGTAAGAAAGGCTCAGATCCTGTTCCTGAATCCCCCATCATTCGCAGAACCACAACCTCCCCAGCGAGCGCTAGGACTCCAGCGGATCGGAATGTGATAGCGCATCGGCGCCGGAGCCTGGGCGATGAGAGCGAGAGCAGCAGCACGCGACTGGCCGTGGACGTGAACGTTCAATCGACTTTCTTATCCAGCCACACCTTAGAGGATGCCATTCGGTTGACCATCGAGAGCAACGACCTTCCGGATCAGTCGAACTTCGATTTTCTGCAAAAGATGCGTGTCGGTAAGGCATTGATTGGCAGTAGAGAAGATCGCTTGAAGATTGTAGGCATCAGGCTCCTTGCCATCGCCAATTTGGCATACGTCGAAACCGAGGTCTCGTTCTACAGTGAGTTCGGTCGTACAGACTCAGAACAGCCACGCCAATTCCAAGTCGCTCCACAGCTCGCAGAGCTGGTGCAGCCACCTTCAGACGACAGCGCCTCGCAAGTACCACTCGAACTTCAAACGGTCGCCATCAATACCATGGATGCTCTCACGCATCAGAAGAGCCGCATGAATGACATTTACTCTTCCTTGAATGCGAACGTAAATCACGGCATCCTTTTCTACATGGTACGTAAATCAGTGGATCAATTGAGGCAAGAAGAGACTGCTCCAATGCCAGTGGAGGAAGAGTGGAGAGATGGGCTGTACTCTTTACTCTCAGCTCTGCCTCAGATCATGCCCCGAGCTGGCGATCTCATGATGTCTGCGGGCCTTCTTGAGATCTTGCTGGAAGTTCTCTCCCTGCGAACGAAGCAAGCCGAGCGAGCCCACTGGCGAGCACTGATGTTCCTTGACAACTTTGTATACTCGGTGCGCGACGGATATCAGACATTCGCAAATGCAAAAGGTCTCGACATCGCGAAAGAACTGGCCGCCCACGTGGTGTCCACATCGTTCGAGCAAGCTGAGTCCGGCCAAGGCATGCCAGAAGAGTATCGTGCCCCCATCACCGACTACAAGATCCCCTTCTACCAGCAATCGACGCTTCGATGGCTCTTCAAATTCATCAATCATCTGATGGCGCACAATAATGCGAACTTCAGCCGTCAAATGCGCAATTTGATTGATTCGCCAGAAATGCTCGAGAGCTTCCGGAAGGTCATGAGCAATGCAAGAGTGTTCGGATCAAATGTATGGGCTGGAGCTGTTTCGATATGGACCACCTTCATCAATAACGAGCCAACGAGCTACTCAGTCATCGCAGAGTCAAAGCTGGGCGAGTGCTTCCTCGACGCATTGACGGGCTCCCCAGGTTCAGACGATCCTCTAGCTGAACTCAGTCTATTACCAGTCAGCGAAGCGATCAACGCCGTTCCACAAGCATTCCAAGCACTATGTCTGAATGAGTCGGGTATGAAGCTGGTTGTAGACTCTGGTGCACTAGCCAACTTCTTCAAGATTTTCACAAGCCCTGCCCATGTCAAGGCGCTAGACACGGACCGTGAGCTGCCTACAAATCTTGGTGCAGCGTTCGATGAGTTATGTCGACACCAGCCTACCTTACGAAACGAGATCTCGAAAGCAGTGCGTGAAATGGTGTCGCAAGTGGCATCATCATGCAGGAAGCGTGCAATAGCAGATGGCTTTGGTGCCAAGCTATGGGTGGGCAATGATGAGGGAAAGCTGTTCGTAGCTGGCGGGTCGGAAGCACTCTCTGGAATGGTTGGCAAGAGCTCGAGTGAGTCTGAAGATGTCGAAATGACGGACGCAAGTGCTGAAGCTCCATCTCAAGGCCAGTTATCCATGGAAGATGTCATCAAGAGCAGGCAGTCGATGAAAATATCGTACCCTACCGCATACATCGGCGCTGCGACTCGCTTCCTTACTGGCTATCTGCCCAACTCGAACCAATGCGCGTCTTTCATCCAGAGCGGTGGCGTGGAGGATGCACTGGACTTGGCGACCTCGCCTTGTCTGCCATTCAGCTTCGAGGCGATGAACTGTGCTTCCTTGCATGATGATCTTGGTCGCATGTTGGCACTCCTCTCCGAATCTAAAGCCTGGATCCTGCTGCCTGCTTTGATCCGACGCTTGCAGAAAGTTCTCAATGGTCTGGATGAGTTCCTGGACCACAATGATCCCTCGTGCGCATTCTTCTCCCCCTTCATCAACACAGATCGCAAGCCGCGGGACGCCGACCTCACAGATCCTCGTTTCGCCTCCGGCACGATCTTCGTCAAGACATTGGTCACAGTCAATGTTCTGTGCAATGCTTTGTGCTACATCTTCACGAGTACAGCCATGTATGCACATCGCTCAACGAACAATGTCTTCCTGCAGGTCAATCTAACGGATGTGTGGATCGATGTTGTAGAGAAGCTGGGCAAGCTGCAGCGAAGCTGTACTTGGGAAGAGATTTTGCTAGCTTCTTCCATGCCAGGAACCTGGATCCAGAAGACTGCAATGCCTCACTCACTCATCGAGAATGACACCGTCACGGATCAGATCCTGCGATTCAATGGAGACAATGCGCCGGCGTCTTCCAATGCAGAAAAGACCACGTCTGAAGAAGCTCAGAAGGACTCGGAAGACAAGCCTGGTACTGCACAGTTCGAGAACACCCGTGTGTTGCGACATCTTTTCTATCAAGCACCCTATGAGATCTCGCAATTCTTCAACTCCATGGGCAAGATGCTGCTGGTACGCCGTGCGGATACTGCTCAGCGAGCCAATGCGACATTGATCGCAGAGCAATTGGCGAAGACTCAGACCGAGGCACTGAACTTCCATCTCCCTCAGGGCTACAACGACATCAAGCGCTTGCATGAGTACTGGACTGTCACCCTAGTCCGGGTCTCATCGCTGATGGTGGATGACTCGTACGAGCGCACCAGCCCTCAGACTCTCACACTCGTGCTCAAGTCTTTCAAAGAGATGGATGGCTTTGTGGCCCTTGAGAAAGCGCTAGATTCCTTCGTTGCGGATAGCAAGCGTCTCGCTGCTCTGGAGACCGCCAATGCCCAGCAAATTCGAGACCTTGCGAACACCATGGCTGGCATCAAGCTCGTCCTGAACTTCTACTCCCGGGTCATCAATTCAAAGCTCGTCCAGGATGCCACTCAAACTCTGGCGATGGCTGGTCGTGCCTCAGAAGCCAACAGCACAGAGTTCTCATCCTCTCAATTCTTGGTCGAGCTGCGCTACGCTGTCATTAAGCCTGTCATGCGTATGTGGGATGAGTCAGAGTCTACTTTCATGGACAAGGCTATCACACCGGTCGTGCGTAATCTGATCGAAGTTCTTCGCATCGAGCTTGAGGCCGATGGCGAGCAGAAGGCTCTTTCTAGGAAGGATAAAGTACCGCAGAAGAAGAAGACCGAGCCGCGAAAGTGGCGTGCGAAGAGTGCTACTGATCTCGAGCGGCTGTCCGAAGATCATGGCAAAGACGTTGCGACCGAGGCGCTCTTCCGCTGCTACGACAATATCGCCAATGCTACCGACTACTGCGACTATGTGAATCAATTCTTCGGCGAGCAAGAGCAGTTCTTACCTGTTCCTGCTGCATCGATTGCGAGTCCGAGCAAATGGGGCGCTTCGCCGGCGCGTAGACCATCAGCACCTGCAGCTGGTCCATCTGAGCCTCAAGCAGCATCGCCACAGGATGACGCTGGTATGATTGCGTCAATGCTCCTTGATGATGGTCAGGCTGGCGATGGAGATGCATCATCGCCACCGCAGCTGCCTGTGCTGAATCCGAATGCCTTACGAGAGATGATGCTCAGCGCCGGTCCACCTGGCGAATCTAATCAGCCTGGTGAAGCGCTATTGCGAAACCTCTTCCCTGGCGCAGAGATTGCTGCGGAGTCACCACGTGAGCAATCCGAGTCCCCAGCGCCAAAGGATGATGATCGGCCGGTCGCCGGCAAGGTCCCTGATCTTGTCACAGTGGATGATCTCAATGAGGAGCGAGCTGCGCTAAGGACGAGCTTGATCGATCGTTGCCTGGGCATTCTCAGTGTTCACGACGATGTGACGTTCGAGCTTTCAGAACTGATCTTTGCTTCTGTCAACAAGGCGGCCACTTCCAAGGAGGAAGCTCGCCTCGATATCGCCAACACACTTCTGTTGTCGCTCACATCTCTGCAAATTGATGAAGATGCTTCGGAAGACGAGATCAAGCTGCAGAACAAGCGTGTTGCATGCTATGCTCACCTCTTTGCGCTGGTGCTTGCGAAGGAGGAGTTCTACAACTTGATCGAAGACGAGCTTGTTGACAGCTTCGAGCTCCTGGTCGGTTTCCTGTCTCCTGAAATCGTCTCAAAGGGCTCTTCAGCCATCGGCAATATCCTACTCATCGTGGAACGACTTCTATCGAGCGATGCCATGCCACAGCAGATCGAATATAACCTGCCGAGTCCAGATGCAGAGAACATCGATAAGCTTCCTGTGATCGAGCTCAAGAAACCTCTGATCTCACTTGATGACAAGCAAGCTCTCTTCGATGCACTTCTCAAGATTCTGCTGTCTGTTGGCAAGAACGAGTCGCTGGCACTGTCAATTCTTCGAATTATGGTCATCCTTACGCGAGATCGCAAGATCGCTGTGCAGCTTGGAGAGAAGCAGAATATCCGACGCTTGTTCTTGATGGCGAGACAGCTGCAGGGTATGACGGACGACAAGATTCAGGCTTCGTTCCTCATCACGCTACGACACATCATTGAGGATGAGGAGACCATCTGCAACATCATGAAGAACGAGATCGTGGCTGCTTGGTCGAATCGCCCGCACGGACGGCCATTCGACACGACAACGTACATTCGCCACTTCTCGCAGATGGCCATTCGCTCGCCTGAGGCCTTTGTCAAGGCGACGAATGAGAAGGTCGCTATCACCAACTACAGCACTCGACAAGTCCCGCAGACTCTGAGACTGAAAGAGGATCCAGATGCTGACGGTCAGAAGGCGGAGAACACTGTTGCTAATGGTGACTCATCTGCCTCGAAGTCGGACGAGCAGGAGAAATCCAAGCAGTCGGATGCTGCCGGTCCTGAGAAGAAGCCAGAACTTGAACGCACGAAGACTTCTGATATGAAGATGCCGGTCATTGACAATCCAGATGGCGTCATTCATTTCATTCTCAGCGAGCTTCTCAATTACAAGGAGGTCGAAGACAGTGAGCCAACAGCGGATAAGACGGACAAAGAGGGCGATAAGGCGGAGGCCTCAGCATCTACTGATGTTGAGATGGGCAACGATGCTGCATCTTCAACCTCCTCAACGCCAGCTCCGGAGACAACAAGCAACAAAGAACAAGCGAAGAAAGATGAGAAGCCAGCGTTCAAGGCCGAGGATCACCCAGTCTACATCTATCGATGCTTCCTGCTTCAATGTCTGACCGAGTTGTTGTCTTGCTACAATCGCACGAAGATTGAGTTCATCAACTTCAAGCGGAAGGCTGATGCACCTGGCACGACGCCGTCCAAGCCGCGCTCGCAAGTGCTCAATTATCTTCTACACGATCTCATCCCGACTGGCTCTCTTAGTCACCCCGAAGATATTGCAGGCAAGAAGCGTGATAAGACCTCATCTTGGGCTATGTCTGTCGTTGTCGCTCTTTGCTCGAAGACCGGTGAGGGTGGCTATTCACGCCCACCTCAGAACTACTCAGAATACAAGGAAGAGCCAGATCTGCTTTTCGTCCGCAAGTTCGTTCTCGAGCACGCCATCAAGTCCTATCGCGAGGCAATGTCAAACGACTTCGACAGCTTGGAGCAGCGATACTCCCGCATTCTCGCATTGGCCGATCTCTTCAATCGCATGTTGACCGGAAAGCCGACCAGCTCAACGAGTACATCGCAATTCGATATGGAGATGCTTGTTGTGTCACAGCGCATGCTCGCTAAGATCATGTACGAGAAGAACTTCATCTCCGCCATGACTGCGTCGATCTCCGAGATTGACCTCAACTTCCCGAACGCGAAGCGCGCTGTCAAGTATATTTTGAAGCCTCTCAAGCTGCTCACACAGACTGCCAATGATCTCAGCTTGCATTCCGAAGTCCCTGTGGCACCTGGTGCAGACGATGAGGACGAGATACCCTCTGATTCTGAGGTTGCAACTGAGGGAGATGTACGCGAACAGACTCCAGACTTGTTCCGCAATTCTGCACTGGGCATGATGGATCCTGCTCGTAATGAGCATTCAGAAGATGACGAGGATGACGAAGCTGAAGATGACGAAGACATGTATGAAGAATATGATGAGGAGATGGAGTACGAGGAAGACATGCCGCACGATGCTGACGAAGTCATCAGTGACGAAGAACAAGAGTTGGTGGACATGGGTCCGATTGAGGGTATGTCGGGCGATCCTATCGATATGGAAATCGTTGGTATGGAAGTCGAAGACGATGATGATTCAGATGATTCCTCAGATGACTCAGACGAAGATTCAGATGATGACGACGAAGATATGGAAGAGGTCATTGCGATGGAAGATGGCGAGGGAATGGGCGCCGATGATGAAGATTGGGAGAGCGAAGGCGAGGAAGATGTTGAAGAAGGCTTTCCGGTTGAGGACGACATCGAGAGCGACTTCCCTGGCGCTCCACCAGACGTGCCTGCGGGTCTCGACAACATCATGCGCGCTCTCGAGGGCCAGGCTCACGCTCGCGACAACCTCTTCCAGCGCCTGGAAGACGAATTTGCTGCCGGAGATATCCCCGAAGGTCACCAGATCATTGATGGCGAGATTGAAGAGGACGATGAAGATGAAGAGGAGGATTTCGAAGAGGAGGAGATCACCTTTGAGCCAGAGATCGATGGTGAGCAAACTCTATTTTCTGACCTACTTTCATTTCGTCGCTTTCGCTCGGTGCTCAACAGACTGGCAGATGACGAAGAATTCGATGCCATCGGTCGCCGTACGCCCTGGGGCTGGGAGGAAGGTGATCCTCGAAGTCATCGTCATCACCATCATCATGGCCAAGGACATCGTGGTCCATGGGGTTTGTTTGGTGACTTCAGAGAGCGCATCTTCCCACCCTCTTCTGGCTACCGATCTCATCGGGTTGGCGAGACGCAGCGACGACAGGATGATGGATTGAACCCTCTGCTTCAGCGCTCTGGTCCTCAAGGCGCATCTCGATCCTCACCACAAGACATTGGTGGCCTGCGAGCATCCGGCGGTGGCCACTTCGAGATATCTGCGGATAGCAATCCTGCTTCGTTCCTCAATAGCCTCATTACAGCGATGAGCACTGGCAATGGAGTCCTGCCCCAAGCCATTCATCATCGTGGTGGCACGCTACAAATCTCGATCAACAATGCTGGTGGTTTAGGTCCCATGCCTCGCGACTTGGAACAACTTCTTACCCGCGGCGGTCCCTTCGGTGGCTCTCGACGGGGTATCGGTGGCTCGGCAGATTTCTCGCGATCACCATCGAGAGACGACCCATCATCTGCAGTCACATTTACTCCCGCCCTTACCACAACTCGATGGACGGAAGAATCGCGAATCCTGTTCGGCATGGAGGCGCAGAATAGAGCAACCCGAGTTGTCAACAGCATTCTTCGTCTACTTGTACCTCCAGCTATCGAAGAGCTGAAGCGCAAGCAGAAGGAAGAGGCCGAGCGACTGAAGAAGCTCGAAGAAGAGCGTGAGAAAGCTCGCAAGGAGAAGGAAGAACAGGAGCGCAAAGAGCGCGAAGAAGAGGAAGCACGCAAGAAGAAGGAGGAAGAGGAGCGTCAAGCCGCGGAAGCAGAGGCTGCAGCTCGTGCATCGGAAGCTGGAGAAGGAGACGAGCAAATGGAAGGTGTCGAGTCTACCGCTCCTGTACCAGAGGCTCCAGCAGCCGAGAGTACTGCTGCCGAGCCAGCTCAGCGCATCACCACTATGATCGATGGCCGCGAAATCGACATCACGAATCTAGGCATCGATCCAGATTACTTGGCTGCGTTGCCTGACGACATGCGACAAGAAGTCATCATGGAGCAGACGCTCGCTCAGCGCTCGACAGCGACTGAGACTGGAGGCGAGCAGTCAGAACTGGATCCCGAGTTCCTGCAAGCGTTGCCACCAGAGATGCGCGACGAGTTGATGCAGCAGATTGCTCATGAGCGCCGGCGTCAAGAGCGTGAGCAGGCACGTAGGCGCAACGCTACTGCTGGAGGTGCTCCAGCTCGTCCAGACGACATGGATCCTGCCACTTTCTTTGCGACTCTTGACCCTGCTTTGCGAAGCCAGCTACTCATGGAAGTCGATGACGAGGGACTTGGTGCCTTGCCTCCACAATTGCAAGCCGAAGCTCGTCAGCTTAGCGGCCACCACCGTCGTCTTGACCACTATGTCGATGTCAACAACCTTGGGGGCTCTGGCAGACGCCGTACATCTGGCATCCCCGATGCCGAGTCAACGCAAAAGCGCAAGCCGACCACGTATGCACAGATTCTCGACAAGCCTGGTGTAGCCACATTGCTGCGCCTGATGTTCATTCAGCAGTCAGGTTCCATCCGCAGCAGCCTGAGTGGCATTCTCCGAGATGTCTGCCACAACAAGCAAAATCGTGCAGAGGTCGTCAGTATTTTGTTGTCGATCCTGCAGGATGGTAGCAACGATCTGGCTGCTGTCGAGCGAAGCTTTAGCATGTTGTCCATGAGGGCCAAGCAATCGTCTGTGTCTGCTCAAAAGACACCACAGCCCAACAAGCGACAAGCACCAGACTCTGCCAACGGTGTCGGTGAGATGTCACCAATCACGGTCGTTCAGCAGTGTCTTATCTGTCTCGAGGCACTAGTCTCATCCAATCCACGCATTGCTGAATTCTTCTTGACCGAGCACGAGACTGCTGGTGGTCTCAAGCCAAAGTCTGCTCGCAAGGGCAAAGGCAAGGAGAGCAAGACAAGCCGATATCCTATCAATGCATTGCTAGGACTCCTAGACCGCAAGATCATTATCGAGAGCGCCCCTGTCATGGAGTTGTTAGCTTCGCTGCTCCAGCGCATCACGCATCCTTTGCTTGTGCTTTTGCGCAAGGAAAAGCAAGAGAAGGACAAGGTGGCTGAGGCCGAGAAGAAACCCGAAGAGTCCGCGGAATCCACAACGGCGGAGGCTGGCGATGCGAGTGCAGCACCTGCACCTGCAACGGATGTGGTTATGGGATCACCAGACCAGCCAAACGCTCCTGCACCAGATGCTACAGTCCAGCCATCTGCTGAAGCTTCGACCGAGCAGAAGGACGCAGACAAGCCTGCCGAAGCGAGCGACGACAAAGCCAAGAAGCGCACTCTCTCGCCTCCAGATGTGCCAGAGTACAACCTACGTCTCATCGTAAACATCATCGCTGCTCGAGAATGTCCTTCGAAGACATTCAAAGACACTTTGTCCTTAATCACCAATCTTTCTACCATTGCGGAAGCCAAGGAGATCTTCGGCCAGGAGCTCATCAGTCAAGCTCAGGGCTTAGGCCGCAACATTCTTGATGATCTGCAAGAGCTTGAAGGCCAGATCCAGAAGGCCTCGAATGGTGCTGATGTCCAGGGCATGGCACTCGCGAAATTCTCTCCTGCGAGCTCCGATCAAGCCAAGCTTCTTCGTGTTATTACCGCACTCGACTTCTTATTCGATCCGAAGCGTGCAGAGATCCAGGACAAGCCACCCACATCTGAGGCACAGAGTCTGGGCTCCCAGCAGAAGGATGACATCCTGAGAACACTCTACGAGAACCGTATCTTTGTGGATCTGTGGGACAAACTCAGCCTGTGTTTGAAGGAAATTCATGAGCGCGAGAACATGTTCAGCGTGGCCAATATTCTTCTGCCGTTGATTGAAGTCCTGATGGTCGTCTGCAAGAACACGACACTGAAGGATGCGCCGATCAAGAACACGCAGCAAGACTTTTCGGTGTCCAGCCCAGAACCAGAGTCCAAGGAGCAGCGCATGGAAGGTCTTTTCTTCAAATTCACCGAAGACCACCGCCGCATTCTCAATGAGCTCGTTCGCCACAACCCAAAGCTCATGTCTGGATCTTTCTCCCTTCTGGTCAAGAATTCCAAGGTCCTCGAATTCGACAACAAGCGCAATTACTTCACTCGACGCTTGCACAGCAGAGGCCAAGACGCTCGCCAGCCGCACCCATCTCTGCAGCTCTCTGTTCGCCGTGATCAAGTCTTCCTCGATTCCTTCAAGCATCTGTACTACAAGAAGCCAGAGGAATTCAAGTACGGCAAGCTCAGCATTCGCTTTGCTGGTGAAGAGGGTGTGGACGCCGGCGGTGTCACTCGAGAATGGTTCCAAGCTCTCACGAAGCAGATGTTCGATCCGAACTACGCACTCTTCGTGCCAGTTGCTGCAGATCGCACCACCTTCCATCCGAATTCCGAGTCTGCCATCAATGAGCAGCATCTTACATTCTTCAAGTTCATCGGACGCATCATTGGCAAGGCTCTTTACGAAGGGCGCGTTCTGGACTGCCATTTCAGTCGTGCAGTCTACAAGCGTATTCTTGGCCGTTCTATCAGCATCAAGGATATGGAATCTCTGGACAATGACTATGCGAAGAATCTGCAGTGGATTCTTGACAACGATATCACGGATCTCATCACCGAGACATTCAGTGTGAGCACTGATGTCTTTGGCGAGGAGAAGACCGTGGATCTCATTCCTGGGGGCCGCGACATCGAGGTCACCGAGGAGAACAAGCATGACTACGTTCAGCGTGTCGTGGAGTACAAGCTCATCGGCTCTGTCAAGGAGCAGATGGAGCACTTCCTTCAAGGTGAGCATATCCTCCGCAGTGCTTCGTGCAATGAACTAACAGTCTCCACTAGGCTTCCACGACATCGTCCCAGCTGACTTGGTCTCAATCTTCAACGAGCAGGAGCTTGAGCTGCTCATCTCAGGTCTTCCTGACATCGATGTGGAAGACTGGCGCAACAACACCGAATACCACAATTACAACGCGTCATCACCACAAATCCAATGGTACTGGCGTGCTGTGCGCTCGTTCGACAAGGAAGAGCGCGCCAAGCTACTTCAGTTCGTCACTGGTACTTCCAAGGTTCCACTCAATGGCTTCAAGGAGCTCGAAGGCATGAACGGATTCAGTCGATTCAACATTCATCGCGACTATGGCGCAAAAGATCGTTTGCCCAGCAGTCATACCTGCTTCAATCAGCTTGACTTGCCTGAGTACGACAGCTACGAGGACCTCAGGAAGGCACTTTACACTGCAATCACCACTGGCAGTGAATACTTTGGCTTCGCGTAAGCCAGTCACGGATTTGGTGGAGGTAGGGGAGTGGAGAGAGGATTCTATGCATTCATTGGTGTTGCCGGGGGCGAATTTTCGCTATGCATGGATGCAATGGTTGCACCTATTCGGTTGTAGGTCTATGCGAAGAGGGCCATGAGATGTCATTTTCACTTTGCATTTCGAAGGCGGAATGCTTGTATTTGGCAGAGCCGCTTGACGTGCAGGTCATGCGGCTTTCCACTTTGCATTGTAATTTACCTGCAGAAACATGTTATGCTTCTGCCATCTTTGTTCGTCCTTTCAACTTTGCATCCTGGCTTGTCACACAAAACCAAAACATTCACTTACATACTAACATCAAATCTCGCGTCATCCGAATGTATCGAAGTCACTTTATCAACAGGACTACCGTGACTGGACGCGTTCTGACAAACAGAAGTCGCGTGCCGATCAACACCACGATGTCCTACACTCTTCATCACAAACTCGACGGAAGCGCACACGATGATGGAAGGAATCCTGTCATGCTTAGCACACTGGGCAACAACGCGCTGTCCAGTCCCCGACAAGAACGAGGCTGCAACCATGTTCATCTTTACAGCTGGCCCTCAGCTTCGAGCAGGTGAGATGGCAGTTCTGCACACGCCTGGATCAGGGACAGAACATTCCATGTCAAGAGACGACTTTCTCCAGCAGGCGCATCTGCTCGAGGATCACCATGTCGCGAAGCTCCCACTGCTCTGTCCAGAAGCCTCGCTTTCGCACATGCTGCAATCGCCAGACACTGTCGCGGCCCTGGACCGGATGTCCTTGAGCGATGTCCTTAGTGCTGGCCGCAGGTGTGGAGAGGACGCGCCAAGCGAGCATTTGAGCTGGGCAATCATGGATCACGTCCTCGCCTTCCATTATGTCCATCCGGACGGGTTTGTTCGCGGCACCCGAGAATATCACGACTGGCGCGTCTCCATTCAGAAGCAGTATGTGATGCTTCTTTGCGACAAGCTTTTGCTGGAAGGCAAGCGCATCTCCGCCTCCAAGCGCGCTGGCTATCCTTCATCGAATGCGAACGACTTCTCTGGCTGGGTCTTCCTTGATGTGGGCGAAGGGACAGATTCGGTCACTTCTCATGACCTGGACAATGAGCTGCTTGAAACCTCGGCAGAAGAGCGCAAGCTTTCACGCAGAATCAAAGGCTTCCGTGCAGAGCAGCGAGTGCTTCAGAAGGCATATCTTCGTACTATCACTGCAGCGCTGGACTTTATGGAGAGCAAAAAGACCAGCTCCTTGCCCATTGAGATTTCGGTGACATACGGGCCAGCTACGGCGGTCCGAGGCCTACTGAATCCTAGCCACAAGCGTTCAGCTGGCGAAAGCGCTCTGAGACCATCTGCTGTGCGCTCTCAACCTGGACGTAATTTCTCTAGAGCCCAAAAGAAGCAGCGCAAAGTAGAGCATGTCAGTGAGCCTCCAGACTTAGGGACGAGCAGCCAAGAACAGCACGCCCAGGATGCACACCCTACGGATATCAGCGTGATACCTGCGTTCGACGAAGACGAGACACTGATTGATAGCGAAATTGACGAGCTGGAGTTGGCGGTCGAAGAAGACGAGATGCTAGGTGATGGCGAGATTGACGAGCTGGAGTTGGCGGTTGACGATAGCGGTCAAGTTGATAGGGAGGGCTCGGAACAGATTGTGAGAGATATCGACGCCGCCATTGCTTTGGTTGAGGTAATGCAGCTAACGAACAACGAGATCCGAGATGTGGGCGAAATAATGAAACAGCAGTATGCTCAGTCATCGCGACTCGATGAGTGGGAAGAAGCCGAATCTATGATCTTCGGACTGGAATTGGAGCTCGGCGAGATGAAGGCCATGAGCCAGAAGATCGAGAAAGCGCTGTCCGAGGAAGATGGGCACGATTTCACGGTCGGAGAGGTCGCGGCCTCCATCTCTGACGACGGAAGGAATTATCTCGATCGCAACGGATGTTAGGGGACGGCGCGAGGCGGTCCATGAGGCGAATTGAGGTTTTGCTCGTCCAGGATCCAGCCGGTATTGCATGCGAATAGTTGGTGTCAGACTTTGGTCTCTGTGCGAAAGACTGCAGTCTGCGTATCGAGAGCGATCGTTGACCTCGAATGATGCTCGTCAGTAGGAAGAGAACAAGTCGTATGGTGAAGTTGAACCATTTCAAACAACAATAAATGCTCCGAAATCTCGCTAGCGATCCTGGTCGCTCTCCGCAGCTGCTTCGAAGTATCCTTGCGATGGTCTCAATTCGATATCGTGAGCACATCGTGTAGAAGACTCTCAAGCTGCTCGCATCCGAAGCCCCATCCGACAGGTTCTCGATATGCACAGCGGACCGTTGGTATCGAGCAAGCAGCTAGATCTCTCTTGCATCTACGCGATGCATCACAAGATGCACGTTGACCTGACTCAGGGGCTATTCCGCTCTAGCTTCCGATCTCTGTGGAGATTTGTGCCCTCTGGTATTGGTGTGGCTGTTGCCCTTTTCTTGGTGAGCCGTTTTGCAAGGCTACCCCAGTCTGTCGGATGTAATTTTTAGGTTTGGTCGAAGAAGACCGGTCTTTTCTCTGGCGCTCTCCTGAGATACTATCCTCCGTTCTTCTTGAGATTCGCTCCTGCTACTTTCCGTGTCTTGTACAGTCGTTCATTATTAGCGTTCCATTCATTTACACGTAGTGCTATATCTACATCATTCAAGTTTGCAAGCATTCGTTCTGATTGAAGGACGGAAGTCGGTCGGTGCGCACAAGCATATTGCTACCCCGCGAGCGAGCATAGGCAGCACTTACAAAGCACCGAGATATATGGGCAACAGGGACTAGCGCAGATGAACACTTTAAGGCAATCGGTGTCGCAATTGAACCTCAATGGCCATAGACAGGAGCAGGGCTCCAATGGCGCGACTGAGGAGCAGGAGAAGCGACTGGTCATAGGAGTGGATTTTGGCACGACGTACTCAGGAGTCGCAGTTGTGTATAGTGGTCAGCCAGACGATGTGGATATCATTAAGACGTATGTGAACCTCTTTACTAGACATCTTCTTATTCTGCGCTCCAGAGACTGAAAAGGTTCGCTCCAGTTGGCCAGGTGGAAACGGCATCACGTCCGATAAAGTGCCTACTGAGATCTCCTATGTGAACGTACCGAGTAGCAATGCGTCGAACGGCTCGACTTCGCGATCGCCGTCGCCGAAAGGCACAACACAGCAGATCAAATGGGGCTTCCAATTCTCGCCTTCAGAACCGCGTCTACGATGTATAAAGCTGTTCCTCGATCGCGCGCAAAGACTACCACCGTTCATATCGCCCCTCGACACCGCAGCGCAATTACGGCAATATGGCAAGACGGTCATGGATGCTGTGAGCGATTACTTGACCATGATCTATAATCATACCTTGGAGACGTTGACAAAAAGATACGGAGAACAATTCATGAAGACCGTGAAGGTGGAATGGGTTCTGACGGTGCCCGCGGTCTGGAGCGATTCTGCAAAGAATGCGACCCTGCAGGCGGCAGAGAGAGCTGGCATGGGCAAGGCAAAGAACCTGAAATTGATCTCGGAGCCAGAAGCAGCAGCTGTGTACACACTCAAGGCCATTCAGCCAAACAACCTCAATGTTGGAGACAATTTTGTTGTCTGTGATGCTGGTGGTGGTACGGTCGACTTGATCGCGTACAAGATCACACAGCTCAATCCACTACAAGTCGAAGAGTCTGCTGTTGGCACTGGTGGTCTTTGCGGCTCGGCGTTCCTCAACTATAGGTTCGAAGATCACGTACGGAGCAGGATTGGCGAGGAGCGATACAATAACATGCGGGAAAAGAAAGCAAAGACATGGAACATGGGTTTGAAATACTTCGAAGAATTCGTCAAACGGAACTTCAACGACGAGGATGTGGATCAAGAGATCAATGTACCATTTCCAGGCCTACCGGACGATGAGGCATGTGGCCTGGATTCAGGCTTCCTGAGCATGAACACAGAACAAGTCAAAGAGATCTTGGAGCCTGTTGTAAGGGAGGTCATCGAGCTTGTGCAAGGCCAAGTGGACACGATCAGAGCAAAAAGTGGCAAAGTCTCCGGCATCGTGCTTGTTGGTGGTTTCGGCCAGTCGAACTACATGTACAAATGCATGAAGGCGCACTTCAATAAAGCCCCGCCTCCGCCATACACGGAGAGACCGACGCATAAGGTGGCAAATGGGTCAGAGGATGAGGCTAGCATTGAGGTCATGCACCCGTAAGTTGTTTTGATGGCCCTCGTCATGTTTTTCAGCGTGCTAACAAGCAATAGTATGTATGCCTGGACAGCAGTGGTCCGAGGAGCTGTCATTCGAGGACTTGAGGGTGAGATGGTCATCTCGAGAAAATCGCGATGTCACTATGGCACGTCATATGCAACTGTCTTTGACGAGAACAAGCATCCATTGAAAGACCGATACTGGTCGCCGTTGTGGGAACGATGGATGGTCTCGGATCGCATGCAATGGCACATTGCGAAGGGCGAGCCTCTATCACCCAATCATCCAGTCTCATTTCACTACACACGAAACTTTCGGCCTGGTCAGTCATTAGTCGTCGAAGACGATCTGATCGCGTGTCCAGCGGACGAACCACCGGACAGCTTCTCCAAGACAAAGCGTGATCTGCTGCACGTTTGCACCTTGACGACCGACCTAAGCGCGGTGCCGAAGAGCCTATTCACGAGGCTGACTACAACGAAAGGTGTCGAGTTTGACAATTTGGATTTCTCCTTGGACATGCGTATCTTGTCCGCTGGGCTTGCTTTCGAGCTTCGAGTGGAAGGCGTGCGATACGGATCAGTGGAAGCAAAATTCCACTAATGGCTTTTGGTTGGCGTTCGGTGGTAGACTCAGCGGATATTGGGCTAGCTGAGCGGAAAATTACATGGGCATTGGCTCATGCCTGAGTTTTGTCGCGACTTTGATACTCTGAATACCATGTTTATGATCCTTGAACCTATGCAATATGATTTACAACGCGGTGTCCTGTTTCTGTTCCTTCATGGACCTAAGGTCGCAAGATTCATGATCACGTGTTCGGCGCATCAAGAATTGTGAACTTTGGAGATGCCTGAAAAGTCAATGAACATTCACCTAAGCTCTGTGCTATCGGCCAAGCCCCAACCAGCAGCTCTCGCTCTCACTACACTCATGTCATCCATGTTCAGGATGCCAACCTTGCGTTCCATTTGTACCCTCCAAGTAATCTCTTGCAGGTTCGGTGGTTCGGATGGTACATCCCAATACCTCGATATCAAGCCTCTTGCGTTGGCTTGCTCAATGTGACTGGCGTGCACATCCATCATCTGCGGGGTCATTGGCGGTTGCGGTTCCGTCTCATTGAACCATTGTTTCCATAGTCGAGCATTTCGCCATCTGGTGGAGGCATAGTAGGAGTTTGAAACATTGTATCCGAATCTCGGTGGCTCAACTTCGAAGTCGTCGTTGATGCTGAGCAGACGCTCTAATTTGGCATCCCAAAAGATGTCACGATGTGTATCGCTCAGACCCAAGACGGAGTCGAAGGGTGCATCCCCTGATACCACGACCGTCAAAGGGCGCATGATCCTGTCTGTACCGTTCCAGAATGTAAGGTAGCCGAGATCACGAAGCGGCTGTAGTTGACGATGCAGCTCGTCAAAGGTCTCTGGTCCCGCCGTCTTCTGATCTACGAGTAAGACGACTGTTCGCTTCGGCGCCTTATTGAATATGCCCGTCCAATTCTCACCCCGCACATGTGCGAACTCGTTTTGAGCTCCAATCATGCGCTGTAGCGGGTCCAGGTACATGGACCTTAAGTCATCGACTTCTCGCAATCCGATGCCAGAGTGCCCAACGAGCAGGTTTTCTTCAACAAGGTGTACATCTGCTTCGACGCTTGTACAACCCGAAGCTAGCGACTCGAAGAGAGGTATGCGACGGGTATAATCGTTGTGTGAGTGTGCAGCAACTGGAACTGCATTTCGAATGAAGTTTTGTCGATCCTCATCCCAGATCTCTGGGCTATTGCGATCGATCTTTTGCAGCGCCGTGCGAAACATGTTGTCGTATGGATCATTGGGTATGTGAATCAATCCGCCTCGAAGTCGCCATATATAGAGGAACTCAATGATGCATCTGTACATTATAAGAACAGCTCTTGCCACATTGAAATGACATACTCACAGTGCAGTCATGACACCAGCAATGACTCCGATCGCATTCGGAACAGAGGCTCTCTCGCGCAACGCATGGCGTAAGTCACGAAGCTGGTGATATTTCGAAGATCTCTTCCCTCCATCGTGGACCTGACCGTGTTCAACATCTCGAGGAAGCATTGTCTCGTCAGAGGCCATACTGCTGGGTGGCGACGACATGACGGATCACGATTGCTGTCAATGTAGAGCAACGGAAGCCGATGATGTCGAGTGAAAGAACGGGGTTTGACTTTCGAAGAACAGTAGACCGCAAGATATTCAAGTGATGCCTGGACATGCTTGCAATAGGGCCGACGACTCCGCCTCCCATTTCTCGTGTTATCCACTTATGATCATCGAAAGCCTGGGGATGATCAGTGTTACTGCCCCGCTTACTTCCGACCACGTCTACATGGCAAGAAATCTACATCGCACACCAGTCTCTAGACAATCCTTCATCGTGGAAGCACATCCACGGCGAACAGGAAGGGTAGAGAACATTCGGAACTTCGGAAGCGGCGAAGACAGGTCGGCAGGTTCGGAGTTGTCCGGCATGTTGATCTTTGCCAACTACGATGTAGAGCATTGCTATCTCAGTCTCGAAGGCGAGGCACATGCAGCCTTGCGCGAGCTTAAGTACACGACTTCGCAGTTCTGTTCAGAAGTATGTATGCCTGTCCGACAGGATGTCAGGTGTTGTAGCGTTCAGGCTAGACGCTCATAGTCAATATGACTTGAACAACTGTCATTAATGTATCAACCTCTAATCGTGCCTATATCTGTGCGCAGATATGGACAGGGAACGTATCTCCCGCGCAAGGTGCTCGACTTAAGGGAACACCCTGATAAGCAGTATCAAACCGATGGGCAGTCAATAAGAGTTGATAACAGGACGATGAAGGGCGCTCAAGGTCCAGAGAAAAGTGATACGATGGCCCAGACACCTTGTGGCCTGAGGCGCCTTCGCTCGTCCTCCACACAAAATCGGCCAAAGGGCGCGAGCTAGCGTAGGTTTTTCCCTCAATTGGGCATGAGAACCCGCTGTAAGATATATGAGGGCTCTCGGGTTCGCCATGGGAGCGTGCAACAACTGCACGAACCATGGCATCCAGCAGCCGCTCCTACCTCATCGTCGGCGCCGGCGTCTTCGGTGTGTCTACAGCATACTACCTTATCAAGAAGTACCCCGAAGCCTCTGTGACCATCGTGGATCGTGATGCGTATGATGCCGATTCACGAGTGGCAGCATCATGGGATTGGAATAAAGTCGTGAGAGCAGATTATGACGACATCGTCTATTGCAAGATGGGCCTTGAGTCTCAAGACATCTTCAACAACGATCCTCTCTGGAAGCCATACTTCCACCAAACCGGCATCTACTGGATGTGCCGTGATGATTATGCCAACAAGGTGCTCGAGAATTACAAGACACTTGGGCGGACGGCCGATCTTCGAGCTGTGCCTGTGGAAGAAGCACGGAAGCTATACGGTGGCATCTTCGATGATGCGGATTACTCCGGCGTCAAGGCTGTTCTGGTGAACAAAACCAGTGGATGGGGCGCGGCTGGCGACTGTCTCAGAGCCGTGACCCGCGAGGCCATCAGACTAGGCGTCAAATATGTCACTGCAGAAGCTGCATCACTTGCTATCGACTCGCAAGGTCGATGCACGGGTATCAAGACATCATCTGGACAAACTATCGAGGCTGCACACGTGATCCTCTCCACCGGCGCTTTTACGCCCAAGCTTCTGGAGCAAAGCGCACAGGCGACCGGCAAGCTCGATCTACGCGCAGGCGACCGAATCACCGCAGCTGGTATCACCACAGGTATGGTCAAGCTCCAAGGCGACTCACTGAACAAGTATGCCAAGATGCCAGTCGGAGTGCAAGGCTACACTGCATCTATCGGTCCCTTCATTGGAAGTCTTCCTCCCACTCCAGATGGAGAGCTCAAATGGTGGGGACGTACGATATTCAAGAACACGCAAGAGATCTATCCTGGTCGTCACGTTTCAATCCCTCCTCCCAAGCAAGACTATGCGCAATGGGAAATTCCAGATCGACTACGAAAAGATATCGAACATGCCAGAGATGTCTTCTATGGCCCGAAAAGCAAGGACTGGAAGATGGAGAAGCATCGCGTATGCTGGTGAGTTGCGAGTTTACTATGTGCTAGTAGTATGCATCAAGCTTGTTAACACGCAAACAGGGACGCTTTCACGACATCAGCGGACTTCATCATCTCACCGCACTCTGCGGCGCCAGGCTTGTACGTCGCGACGTGTGGCAACTTTCATGGCTGGAAGTTCTTCCCAGTGCTTGGCAAATATGTCATTCAGATGCTCGAGAAGGACCTGCCTTCCGATTTGGTGGAGAAGTGGAGCTGGGATCGACAACGTCCAGATCCGTCCGAAAATCCAGACTGGCCAAGAGCCGAGATGGGGCATGTTTTGAATGCACCTGTGCTTGCGAAGCTTTGAGATTGAGTGACATGTCTTTGACGCATGTTGGGATTCGGGCGACGCGGGACTAATGAGCATTTCTAAGGAGCCTTGCATGGCCAATATTTGACGAAGGAACATATCTTATGATGAATTTGCATGGGGCGCGCGCGCACATAGTCTAGACCTAATATTTGCATGAATTCCTCACATTCAAAGTCCTGGCAACCAGCTAAGGTCGATCTCATTGCCGATTTAGGTGGCCAAAGTCTTCATGGGGTGCTTATGGCCGTCACAATGGTGTTCGCTTCCTGGTAGTTGCTTGCCTCGATCAATGTGAAAGCAAAGCGCACGAGTAACACAATATGTGAGACCACCAGAATCACTGAGAGTACCACGTGATCGGTCCGTTGGCTGCATTCATGAAGAGTAGACGAAGGAAGACGACCCACAAATCAAGAAGATAGTGTGAGATAGCAAAGCAGCAACAATTACTTCATTACATGTAATGAATAGTCATGATTCAGCCTGACCGACTGCGTCCAAGTATTCTGCCTCTACATGGAGCAGTGTCGCAAATTAGTCTCGCCACCACGCCGATCGCCATGCATCTTTGTAAAAGCAAATCGCACCACGCAACTACCACACAAGCCTGGAGTTTGTTGAACCACACGAGAGGCCGGAGCAGAAGGCAATATCTTCCTTGCTCACCTCACCAGCTTTCGAGGTCGGCATCTCTTGCCTAGCAGGATGGATCTCTTTCTTGGCCGCTTGCTCCTTCTTCCAGTGCTCGGTCACTGCGTCTCTGACCTGGGATTGAAAATGGAGAGGGCCTTGCTCAAGTCTTGGGTGCATCTCTCCGTTGACGAAGATGCCTGCGTTGAGGTTCTTCTGGGCGGCATCGCACAATGCCTTGTCCTCGGACATAACACGCTTGTAGATCTCGTCGACGGCCTTGAACTGTTCAGGTGTCGATTTCGTGTTGCGGAACACTTCATAACGCATGATTGATGTTGATGGGCCTGTTGGAACGAAGCGCTGTACCATGAAGAAGTGTGGGCTGAAGTGACATTAGCTATGTTCGTTGCAATCGAAACTTGCCGCACTTACGACACATTGGTGGAAACGTTGGGAAAATAGTACGTGGCAGCAATGGACAAGCCCGCTTTGGCTTGTTCTTCGGTGGTGCCAGGGCAATGGATGATTTTTGTGCCCTCGGTGATGACAGCGTATGTTTCGAGGTTTGCCACAGCTGGAAGGTCTGGATGCGTTGTTGCGCAGTGGTAGCATTCGTTGTAGTTGTCCGCAAGGATCTTCCAGTTATAGGCGCCTTCCATTTGCCACATGTGGTCGAAGACATAATCATCGAAGTTATAGAGGCTGTATCGTTCTTGCTTGTCGATGCCTTCGAAGTCGTCCTCCCAAGCAATCTCGGGCTTCTTCTTGCCATCGAGGTTGATCCAGATAAAGCCGTTGACATCGACGTGCACATGGACAGGGAAGAGGCTGTTTCTGCCGCGGTCGAAGTCGGGCAGCTCTTGGTAACCAGGTGCCTTAGCAAGATTGCCGTTCAGACCGTATGACCAACCGTGATACTTGCAGGAGAAGATGCTTGAGTTGCCCTCATCGCCGCTGGTGACAACGGGGTATGCGCGGTGTCGGCAGACATTGTGGAATGCATTGATATTGTTCTGCCTGTCGCGGCAGATGATGATGTCGAAGCCGCAGATGTTGTACTTCAGCCAGTCACCAGGTTTCTGGAAACGGACTTTGTGTGTGATGAGCTGCCATTTCCTGGAGAAGATGGCTCGCTTCTCCAGCTCGTACATTTCAGGTGACGAGTACCAATTCGAAGGCAATGCTCGGACGGCATCCCTGGGCTTCTCATCAGGAGCCGCCGAAGGGCTCCAGTAGCTCAAGAGATGGCTGAGTAGTGTTCGGCTCATGATGTGGAATGATAGCACAATAAGGCTGATGTAAGAGGCTAGTCGCAAAGGACTCTCAGAAGCGAGGTTATGAAAGAAGTCCATCGAAGTATGACGAGACTGAAGTCAAAAGGGCTAAGCGATAGCTCTTTATCAGAAATCCATCGTCTCTTATCAGGGTCAAGCTTATCATGGCCGTTGCAGGTGCAACATATGCAGCTGAAAGCCCCATGGGGGGTAACAGTCCAGCTCAACACTGCATTACTCATAGGAAAGCCGAATCAGGCTCCGACAAGGTGGACACGAAGCCCAACGACGCTGGCTACTTGGACCATCGTCACAATGATTCTGGTGCTGCTACGTGACGTTGGTCACCGACCCATTGCCCGTAACTTGCCATTCTTGGCTCGCTGCCGGCATCGCGATGGTGTGTTGGTGGGCACCATTTGTATGGAATCGGAATCCATATCGAGAAGGAAGCAGCATCGTGTTCCAAATTTGAGGCGAGTAAGATTCTGAGCCACGCCATGTGGATCTGGCCTTGATGGGCTCGGGAGGCTCGCACCAGCAAGCAAATCAGCCAAAGGCAGGACGAGGTTGAGCCGTTATCGTAAGTGTTACAAGGGTGCATCCTCCAGCCCTTGGATAATGCTGAGGCAAGCATCGTGACTATCTTGGCGAGCATCGCCAGTCGCTCCTTCTTCAAGATCTAGACCAGACTAATCCGTTTACGATTGTGGAATTTTGATCCATTTTAGGAAGGATAGACCATGCCTCTCACGACATCCGATCACGTGTCGTGTCTGGGCAACAGCGTGATGCTGAACTAGATACCACTTCGTCAGCCGCGCGCAGAGGTAGATGGAGCTTTAGGATCATGTTGTTGTTGTTGTCAGTCACGGTGAAGTAAGACATCGAAGAGCACGAGAGCAACGTGGACCGAATGGCTGCACGGGCCGCATGACACCTCAGGCCACCATGAGTTTGACACTGTTGCGCAGCGAATATGCGAATAGGACTTGAGAGCAATTTTCGTTAGCAGTTTTCTTTAAGTTTGGAGCTTGCCACAGATACAATGAGATCGAGAAACCATTTAATGGCTTGAGAAACATGCTGACTCTCGGTGCTCTCTGCTCCTTGTGGAGTGGTGTTTCAACAAGATCGAAGTTTGTTATTCCAGCTGCGATCAATGGAAAACTCCAGCTGCAAATTATGCTATGTTCGCTATATAGAAAAATTCAAATTGGCCCATTATGAAGTCTGCTCCGTCGGAGCCAGTACTCTCTTTTCCAGAGGCAGATCCCGCAGTCTTGTCATCGCAGGGTCAAACAGCGGCTCTGGTGTGACCGTGGCAGCAATCTTGTTCCCAAAGTACTCGATCTCTACCGTTTCGTTCTCCCCAATCGTCGTCGGCAACCACGCATAAGCAATCGGTTTGCCAATGGTGTAGCCATACGCAGCGCTGGTCACATACCCAACTGCCTTCCCATTATGCAGCACAGGTTCCTTCGCAAGTGGCTGAGCTGCGGTCTTGACAGCTTTGTCCGACGAGATCGTCAGACATCGAAGCTTTCTTTTCGCAGTCGCGTCCGACTTCCCTTCTAGACCATCCTGGCCGACGTAACCAGTCTTGTCCTTCTTTACTGCGAAGCCAACTCCAGCTTCGAACGGGTTATGCTCCGTAGTCATGTCGGTGCCCCAAGACCTATACCCCTTCTCGAGTCGCAGGGAGTTGAAAGCCTGTCGGCCTCCAGCGATGATGCCAAACTCCTCGCCAGCTTTCCACAGAGCGTCCCACAGTTTAAGCCCAACGTCGGCCGAAGCATAGAGCTCCCATCCAAGCTCGCCAACATATGACAAGCGAAGTGCAAGTACGGGAACACCGGCAATGCTGGCACGCTTGCAGCGGAAGTAGCCGAGACCCTTGTTGGAAAAGTTGGCTGAAGTCACCTTCGTCAACACATCTCTCGCTCGAGGACCCCACAGTCCAATGCAACAGGTTGAGCCCGTGATGTCCTTGACGTACGCCCATTTGCCAGGGATGATTGCGGCTTGTCTGCGTGCTTCTCTTGAGATGTAGGCAGTGTCCACTGGTCCATTAACACCGAGCTGGAATAGCTCGTCCTCAATGCGAGCCACAGTGACGTCGCTGCGAACGCCGCCGAATTCGTTGAGGAGCAAAGTATATGTGACGGGCCCAGAGACTGGTCCGGGCTTCTTCATGGCGTCACCAGTGCAAAGTCGGTGGATGAGTTCCGCGGCACCAGGACCAGCGACTTCGAGGCGGCGCAGAGGTGTCATGTCGTACAGCGCCACGCTGGTCCTCGTCTTCCAGGCTTCAGCAGCAGCGATTGGAGACCAGTGTTTTGATGCCCAAGCGTCTCGTTGAGCGGGTCGCCATTCTTGCGGAAGCTCCGAAAGCAGCGAAGAATTTGCCTCATACCAGTATGGTCGTTCCCATGCTCCGCCTTCCAAGAAGTATGCTCCTAGTTGTTGCTGCCGAGGGAAGAATGGGCTGCATCTGACATTACGTGGTGATATCTTGGGATCGAGGGGGTGTAGGATATCGTAGACTTCAACGAAGTTCTGCTGCGAGGTCTCTTCCACGTAGGAGCGGGTGAGCTGTACATCCTCAAAGCGATTCAGCTCGCAGTCGGCAAGATCCACCGAACTTCCTTCTCCTGTCAATACCTGTGCCACAGCTCTTGCAACACCAGCGGAATGCGTCACCCAAACAGCTTCAGCAACCCAGAAGCCTTCAAGAGTGGGATGCTCTCCAACGAGTGATCCGCCATCGGGCGTGAAGGAGAAGATGCCATTGAAGCCGTCGTCGATGCTGCTATCCTTCAGCTCTGGTAGAAGTTTGCAGCACTCCTCCCAAGCAGGCGCAAAATCATCTGGTGTAAAGTCCAGCCTCGATGGCATGTTCTTCTCATCCGTCTTTTCAGGTGTCGGACCTAGACTTGCAGCCGTGACAGGCATCGGGTTGTGCGAATATGATCCAATGCCATACTTGTCTCCATGCTCTCTGAAGTACAGATCCTGGTCCTGGTGTCTCAGAATTGGCAATACTGCGCCATTTGGCATCTGATTGTTGCGCTCCTTGATCGATGCTATCGGCGTGGTCTTGACGTATTGGTGTGCTAATGGCTGGAGCGGCACGGACAAGCCAACCATTGCTCCAATTTCCACGCCCCAGAACCCTGCACAGGACACGACGAGGTCTGCAGGAACAGCACTGGTCTCGCCTCCGTGCTCAATCTCGACGCCAGTCACGCGACCATAGCTCTTCTCAAATCCAACAACACGAGTTGAGCTGTGTCAGTCGTCAGAGGAAAGAGCATCATCATCTGTATGACATGCACTTACCCAAGATATCGTACTCCCCTCTCTCGCGTGCGCTGAATCAGAACCTGCACAGCTTTCGCAGCCAAGGCAAGTCCATCGGTTGGAATATGGAATCCGGCCAAAACAGCCTCCTTGTTCAGCCCAGGATAAAGGTCAAAGCACTCTTCAGCGCTAATGATCCGGCTCTCGATGCCCCAAGACTGCGCATAGCCATGCTTTCGCTTGAGCTCTTCCACTCTTGCAGGTGTTGTAGCAACTTCGAGGCCTCCAACTTGGTTGAAGCAGTCTATACTGAGCAACTTCTCCACCGTGTATTTTGCAAATGCTGTCATTGTCTTGCTCGGATTCGTCTGGTAGACGAGGCCAGGAGCATGGCTGGTACTCCCACCTGGCAGGTCCAAAGGACCCTGCTCAATGACAGTGATATTGCTGCCCCATCCTCGTTGGACAAGCTCGTCTGCTAAGTTGGCACCGACGATGCCAGCGCCGATGATAACGACATTAGGAAGAGCAGGTACTGAGCCCATTGTGATGTGCTCGAGAAAAGAAAGCAAAGGCTCGGACAGTGGACAAATCAATCGCTAGATGTTACAAAATGTCGTGGCTTTAGCCGATGCTTATAGAACAAGCTAGACGACGGGCTCGAAAGCTCATCGTGGACAGTGAATCCATTCCTGACCATACCTGTTCCCAAAGGCGTTGTCGCTGTCCCGATGGTAGCGAATATTCAGACTTCCAAAAGAGGTTTACACACGCAGACCTGAGCTCTAATCTGCACTAGGAGATAGTGCAGGGTAAGCTTAGTTGCATGTGGAATGCGAAATCGCCACTCTTCTTCCATGAGCCGCACTAAAGCGCAGATAGCCTGAGCCCTGGATTCGTCCTTTTATTATCTCCCGCGCGCTCTGGAGCTCTGGCATATCTGCGGGGCTACTAGAGCTCTCCTCTGGATTTTGTGTGCTCCAGAGAAAGAACAGCACGCTGCGAACACATCATCACACGTGACCAAAGTCCCTGCTTGTCAGACTCCAGAGAATTCAATGGGCGAGATGAAAGTTGTTTGTTGATCGATGGGAAAGAGTTGGAAGTCGTAGCAAGTGGTCTCTGCTGGCATTCCCGATCTAGCCTTTTCGGATTAGTGCCACCCTCCCGAGGTCCTGTTTGCTCCTCCGTGACACACACAACTTGGAAGCGCTCCCAGCTCGACATACCTAGGCGATGAAGAGCATCGTGCTCTCGGAACCTTTTCTACAAGCCCATAACGACCGAATGACGCATGGAATGATCCTCAATGATCGCAATGTCGGCAAGCGGACATACAAAATCACTATGAATCATCCCGATTGGACGGTACACTAACAACTGTGACTTCACTTCCAGTAGCATATATATGATCTTCCTGAATCCATTCCATGGCAAGTCAAGAGCTCATCAAAATAGACAATCGTTCATCATGCTCATCTTGATCGCGGGCATCACTGGCAACATCGGCCAGCACGCAGCACGCTACGCTCTCGACAACGGCCATCAAGTTCGCGGTCTCGGTCGGTCTCCATCAAAACTCGCATCCGATATCTCATCTCGTCTAGAGTCCTTCATAGAAAGCAAGACCTACTACGACATTCCAGCTCTCGATTGTGCATGCCAAGGCGTAGACGCTGTAATCTGCGCCTACTCCGGCCTCCCTGAGCTCCACCTTGACGGCCAACTCCTCCTATTCCGAGCAGCCGAGCGCGCAGATATAAAGCGCTTCCTGGCCGCAGGATGGAACTACGATTGGCGAAAGATATCCTTTCAGTCTGAGCCCATCTACGATGCTGCGATCATGTTCCATGCACAAGCATCTATCACGTCTACGATCAAGCCATTGCATATTTTTAGCGGCATGCTGGTCGAAGTTTTCTTCGGCGCGGGCGGACAAGCTGGGTTCTCACCTGAGTACGATGGAGTGTGGGATTCGTCGACGAAGCCGCCCAGGATGGAGATCTGGGGCACCGGCGATGAGACATGGCAGTTCACCACGGAACGAGATGCTGGTGCCTGGGGGGTGGAAGTAGTGACAGCACCAGACGCAGAGAATGGTGGGTTCGTCGAGCTCTGCTCTTTTGAGATGAGTCTGAATGATCTACGCAAGACCTACGAAGGAGTCAGAGGCACGCACATTGAGGTGAAGTCAATGGGTACTGCTGAAGACTTGTACAAGCGAGCTGAAGAAGGCAGAGAAAGGCTTGGGAGAGCAGGCTTCTGGGAATGGCACCGCTGTGTCTTCCACGGGAATTGTGTCAGCGGCGTGTGGAACATGACGAACTTACAAAACGCGAAATACTCGAAGGTCAAGCCACAGCCACTAGATGAGTTCTTGAAGGAACACGTGGATGTCTAGAACATTTATCGATTTTGCTTAACACGTCCAACCACACTTACTAGCGCACCTCTTCTCATCCTTGATACGCTGGCATCTGCACGTCTTGCTCGGCAGCTCGATATTGTTCTTGCCACCAATTCCAGCAAAAACGCCCTTGATGGACTTACCGGCCATGCACCAGCCCTTGGGCAGGTCGCACTGGAACGGGCAGGAGAAGATGCGCTTCTCGAAGGAGTGGAGGGTGGCGTTATTGGTGGTGTCTGGCACTGCACTTGCGGCGACTAGCGCAGCGAGGGGTGCTGTGATGAGGATGGAGGTCTTCATTCTTGAATATTGATGGATATGATGAGTACTGTTGAAGTGTGCGAAAGGAGTTTGAACTACTGGGTTCGTGGCTCGCTGGTATATGATAGACTTCCTTTGTGAGCCAAGGCTGCAAGCGCGAACGGGACAATGGCATTGTGTCTTATGCTTTTCGATCAGCACAAAGAACGCTGGGGAGAGTAGTTCCGGACCCTGGAAACAAAGACTGGTTAAACACGATCACATGATCTGCAAAGCTGTGAGGTGCATGTAATGGTCTTTCATTCCACGTTTCCGAGATCTACCTCAAGGCGTCGTCAAATCCCACAAACTCTCCACCGTCACTCCCTTCGCCCAATTCTCATCAGCCGTCCCACTCACAACCTTATAACTGATCGTCCTCTCCTCCCCCTTCGCCAACCAGAATCCATTCTGATCAAACTGCACCACGCTTCCAGCAGGGTAATCAAGCCACACCCATGCCGCCACTCCGCTGCTCGCTCTCACAGAGAATGAATCCCCATAGGATCGCATCTGCAATCCTGGATCCACCAGGTTTGCTTCTGACAGCGGCGCCGCGTGGAACCAATTTGTGTGTGTGAATGTCTGATTCGTGTGCGAATTGGGCAGGGCACCTTGCGCCGTGATATCCATCCTCAGCACGACATCCCGCGGATCAAGGCCCGTAAGCAGTTCATTCAGATTACCCATCAAAACCCTCGTCGTGTTTAGCGCCCCCACCTCAAAGTCCACCTCACTCGGTGTGGACACATTGAGCGCGTTCCCACTCCAATCATACCATGCAAACGTCGCCGTCCCGCTCACGCCCTCCCAAAGATCACTGGTGACATACACCTCAAATTCTGCCGTTGTCACATTGTGCAATGGACTCACAATGACATTGCGATAGATCTCCTTCGCCGTATAATGCAACACCTTCCACCTCCCATCATACTCTATGCCCGCCCACGTCGGCGCCTGCCAAATATCCTCGAGCTGCCAGTACAGACTCCCCAGCTGGCGCTCGGGCATCCCGCTACCCCTTCTGTAGAACATGATCTGACTCTTGTAGTAGTCTGCTTGAAAGATTTGCGTCACGTGGCACCAGCTTGAGAAGTTGGCGAGGCTGTCTGTTTTGTTGGGCACGGGATACCATCTCTGCGCTGCGACGGTCATCTCGCCCATGCCCTTTGTTGAGTTGGCGAAGTTGGATGTGTTCAGACCACCGGATGGGTAGTGATGATTGCGCAGTTGGATGGTTGTCGAGTTGAAGTATAGTTCTGAGGGTGGCACGGCTTGCTGCCAGCTTTGGAGTGATGGCATGGAGTGGTAGCCAAATTCGTTGGAGAAGCGGCCGACGGGGTAGGAAGATGTGTTGAAGGCGAAGTATGAGTTGTAATTGTAGTAGTCCGTGTTGCCATAGACGTGACCTGCAGTATGGTTGTTATAGCGCTCCGTGATAGGCTGTGCTTTGGAGAAATCGAGGGATTGCCAGCCGGGTCCGGAACTACTGGGTGTGTACGAGATGCTGCGCGAGTTCTCGAAGACGCAAGGTACAAGGAGATCAAGGAACAGCTGCTCATACTCAGCCACATAGCGCTCGAGCTGATCTGGCGCTGCCTGTTCCACAAGATAGAGCTCGAGATTCTCCAATTCGTTGCCGCCAGCCCAGAGCGCAAGGGAGGGATGATGGTTGATCCTGCGGACTTGATAGACTGCCTCCTCGCGTACATTGTCCAAGAATTCCTGATTGACCGGATATAGTGCATCGCCAAACTCGAACTCGCTCCACAACAAGATTCCAAGCTCATCGGCGATGTCGTACATAAAGTCTGGTGAGTACGCCCCACTACTCCATACTCGAAGCATGTTCTGGTTTCCTTCGACGACAGCATTGAACAGGTTCCTGATTCTCTCTGGAGTGACTCGCGGCCAGAATGCATCAGGCGGTATGAAGTTTGACCCTTTAGCATAGAACTCGTGCCCGTTGATCTCAAAATGCCAGTTATTGCCTGGTGCAATCCCCTGCGCGAGCTGATCAGGTCGTATTTGCTCTTCGTTGAGGACGATCGTGCGGAAGCCGACACGTTTCGTCACGGATTGTGATGGCTGCGCGTTGATGGACAATGTCAATGTGTAGAGCGTCTGGTTCCCTAGACCAGCGGGCCACCAGAGCTCCACCATATTCGGGTCGATGATAGTAGATCCAGTGATTGTACCGGTCGCAATCGTCGAATTCGCCAACATCCCACTCAACACCGTAGCATTCGAGGCATCTATCAGCGTATACGACAGACTCACATTGCCAGGAATCTCCCCAATAACATCCAAGCTCGCGTTCAGTACCCACGGCTGCGATTGATCGGGCGGAATTAGCGGTAATTGCCCCATGCGATAGATATCCACCAATGAGTTCCGTATATACAGATCAGCGGAACCCATCTGCAGCGCGTACGCCGGCAACCAGGGGCCCACAGGCACGAAAGCAGGACCCCAATCCCAACCAAAATCACTCTGTTCCTTGCGCACGAATTGTCGATTCGGGAACTCGAAGAGACCTTCCACGCCGAAGGGCCATGTTTCCTGTCCCGGCTCGGCAGCAATCTCATGCGCGATAGTCGGTACGCTTCCGAAATCGATGGTCAGGAGAGGTTCATCCTGGCAGGACGCGAGGATCTGAGACACGTCAAAGTAATACTGCCGGAATTGGTTGTTCGTGCTTGCGACATGCTGGCCGCATAGATCAATGCTGGTGAAGGTGTCGAGGCCATTGAACAGCAGGTATGTTGTGCTTGAATTGTCGTTTTGGAGGGGCAGGATTCCCGAGTACGTCCAGTTATTCCAGGCTATCCAGCGGAGATTGAAGTCGTTGAGGCCGTAGTACGGATCACCGATTACTTGAGCCGCGAAGAGATCAAGATGGACCTGACTGTGTGAGGAGCTTGATCATAGTGGACATCCGATTGAACATACATGGGATGGTAGACTGCCTGGCACAGAGACGTTCAGGGCATCGTTTCCGACGGTCCAGTCGATTTCACTGAGGTTATACACCTTCATCGACTGGCCGACGGCTCCCAGCACCAAGGAAGAGGCAAGAGTGACCTCCTTCCACCCAATCATATTGAGCATATTCCCGATAAGATTAACTTCACATTGAGTGAAGAAGAAGTATAACACTCCAACAAACAAAGCCAGCATCCACGCAACCTTATACCTCAAGGCGTTCCCACTCCTCGGGCAAGCAACGCCCGTCACCTGGCCTAAACGGCCCGTTGGACCCGTGAGCTTCTCCATGATGCAATGGCATCGTATCGACGCTTTATTACCGGCCCATGGGCTGTGGAGAAGGTTGCATCCGGCGCGCGGATGTGCAAAGCTTGTGGTGCTTAATGGGCAGTAAGCTCATGCAGGTACGGATGAGCAGTGGTGACGATGATGGAGGTGGAGTGCGCTTGGCTGTATAAGGTCGATTTCACGAGAGGCTAGGCTGGATGGGGTAATGGCAGCACGTGATTGAGATGGTCAAGTTCGAAGAACATGTTGACGAACCTAAGTGCGCGACAGAGATTCTTTATGTTTCTTCCCGTGGTTGATCTTTCAAGGTCTAGTTCAGTTGTCATTTCAGCCTGAACCATCTCAGGACAGAGGCTTTCCGCGAGGCTGGAGATGCTCGCCGCCGACCTCGGAGCAATGATGCATGACAGCCAGGAAAAAAGTGAGGACTTCTGGAGTCATACGAGCATGCGAACCTGCGATTGATTTCCGCAACCTCGAGATACCCCCTTTCTTTCTTTTCCATTCTGCTTGTCTCTTTCTTCTTGCAATTGCCATGTCGGTGCGTCAATCAATTGGCAAGCTCAGTGCGAGCTTGTCGTTTCCAGCCCGACGATATGCCTCGACCGCTACGGCCGCGTCGAATCTGCCGGAGGGACTGAAGAGTGCCATTGAGGTACACCCACACACAGAAGATATCCTCAAGTATTTCAACTAACGTCAAACAGGCAGAAGCGACTCTCCCCAACGCAGATCCGGCCGCCGACTCACAAACGGCGCGCCTCGTCTCCGACCAACTCGCCTACATGGTACCCACCTATGTCCGCCCTCCCCCCATGTTCCACAAAGGCGAAGGCTGCTACATGTGGGACGTCGAGAACAGGAAGTACCTCGACTTTACGGCCGGCATCGCCGTCACCTCGCTGGGCCACTCGGACCCGCAGATCGCCGAGCAGATCTACCAGCAGGCCAACACAATCATCCACACCTCGAATCTGTACCACAACCCCTGGACGGGGTCGCTGAGTAAGCTGCTGATTGACAAGACGTTGGAGAGCGGGGGCATGCACGAGGCGGCGAGGGTGTTTATTGCGAATTCGGGGAGTGAGGCGAATGAGGCGGCGATTAAGTTTGCAAGGAAGGTGGGGAAGACGGTGGATCAGTCGGGTGGGAAGACGGAAGTCGTCTCGTTTCATAATTCGTTTCATGGACGTACTATGGGCGCGTTGTCAGCGACACCGAATCCGAAGTATCAGAAGCCATTTGGACCTATGGTGCCGGGCTTCAAGTACGGCAACTACAACGACATCGCCGCGCTACCGGAACTCGTAAATGCCAAGACATGCGGCGTTATAATTGAGCCCATCCAGGGCGAAGGAGGCGTCAACGTAGCGTCGGAAGAGTTTCTCGTCGCGCTGGCAAAGCGCTGCCGCGAAGTAGGCGCCGTCCTCATCTACGACGAAATCCAATGCGGCATGGGACGGACAGGGAAGCTATGGGCTCACTCTGTCCTCCCCAAGGAAGCACACCCAGACATCTTGACCACGGCAAAGGCACTGGGCAACGGTATCCCCATCGGCGCGACGATTGTAAACGAGTATGTAAGTAGCAAGATCGTAACTGGAGATCATGGCACCACATTTGGAGGCAACCCGCTCGCCTGCCGGATAGGACACTACTGCCTCACGCGCCTCTCAGACCCAGAAATGCACAAGTCCGTATTGGCGAAAGAGCAGATCTTCCGCAAGCACTTCAACCGACTGCAGCAGAAGTTCCCGAGCCAGATTCAGGAGGTGAGGGGGCGGGGTCTGATCCTGGGTCTGCAGCTGAAGGAGGATCCGACGCCGATTGTGACGGCGGCAAGGGAGAGGGGCTTGATGATTATTACGTGCGGGACGAACACGTTGAGGTTCGTGCCGCCGCTTGTTATTAGCGAGGAGGAGATTGAGTCGGGCATGAGGGCGCTGGAGCAGGCTATGGATGTGGTGTTCAAGAAGGGTGAGGACATCGAAGGGACGAAGGGGCAGCAAGAGATGCAGGATTCGTGATAGATAATGGAACGATGTGAGGACAATTCGTGGCACTATCACTGTACCGTGGGGTAGCGATAGATTTATGCTCAACTTGGCCATATTGGAGCACTATGACATCCCTGCCGGTGTGCTTAAGGATTGACTACATTACTGCATACTACACATAACCTGCGTCCACTGATGTACCCATTGAATCTGAAGCCAGGTCCATGAATTGAATAGAGCCTGTAACTTCCAGGTTCTGTTAGGCTGTGGTATACTTGAGACGGTAGATTACGGCACAGCTTCCAAAAGTGCGCAGACATGAGCACTAACAAAACGCTCACAGCCCCGCTTACGTAGCCCTTCCTTCCGCAACCTGGAAGCTCCACGCCTCTACCATACGAATCCAAAGCATAATAGCAGCTGAACTCCTCTACAACAAGCGCTCTCTCCCACACACAAAATTACACACCGCCACAATGTCGCTCACGAACTGGAGAACAATCAACATCGACGCGCTCGACCCGGACAGCGCGCAAAACTTCGACATCTCCGCCCTCGCACCGGGCGTCGTCCCCGTCTCCGCGGCCGACGTGCAGAGTATAGCCCAGCAGGTGCGGCAGCTGCTCCGCGGTGGGGATAGCGAGGGTGCGCTGAGAGGTGCGCTGGAGACGGCGCCGTATGGCGCGGATGCTAAGGGCAAGGTGAGTGAGCAAGCAAGCAAGCGCATACTTTCTTTCTGTCTCACTAGGAGACCACGATGAGGAAATGAGTGCTGATGAGAAGGGGAAATGAACAGGACATCCACCTGCACACGGTCCTCGAGACGCTCCAGCAGATCCGCGCCTCGGACATGACGCCCCTCCTGCAACGCATCTACGCCTCCGAAGGCGGGCCCGAGATCCTCGACACCCTGATGAAGTACCTGTACAAGGGCATGAGCACTGCGGGCGCGGGCAAGGCCGGCGGGACCGGTGTATCGCCTACCCCGACGGGTGGATTCAGTCAGATGGGCGGGAGGAGCTTTGGCGGTGGGGAGGGAGGCGGCCAGATGATGAGTGTGCTGCTTAGTTGGCATGAGAAGGTCGTTGAGGTCGCGGGTGTGGGGTGTGTGGTGAGGGTCATGACGGATAGGCGGACTGTGTGAGATACTTCACATCGCGACGGCGGAAAAGTCTACAGGTGGCAAGCTGATCAATGGATACGTCTCCGCGGCGGCTCCCTGGTCCAAGGACAAAATTTGGATGATCAACAGACGGAAGAGGTCGTGAAGACCAGGCAAATAGGAGCACCTGCGAGAGGAACGAGGGCGAAGCAGGGCACGTAGGACATGTACAGCATCATCATAGCGAGGTCAAGAGATCAAATGTCCAAAAGCTCAACATGCAATAGCATTGAGTACCTGATTTCAGCTAACGCTAGATGACAGCATTTTCAGTCAAATCGCTTAATATGGCCCAATGTCTCCCCTCGGCTCGAAACCACATTCTACACCCAATTCACCTTCATGCCTAGAGACTCATTAGCCGTAATCACGAAATGCACAGGATCGTCGAAACTCACTCTGCGGCACCGGCCATATCTGATCCCAATTCTCAGTTAAGAACCCATGATACCCCTCCACCATCTCCGGATCCGCACCGGACCCCTTCACATCCAACAACCTTGGGACCTTGTGGATTTTCCCCTGCGGTCCCTTCGCCGCAGCCAACTTGTCCAATCCAAGCACGACCTTACACATCGCCGTCAACGCCGTCGCCGTCGTCTCAAAGCCCAGGTTATCATGCGGTCCAATGCCCAGGTGCAGGTACTTATCCAGAGAGCGCGTAGGGTCGAATTTCGCGGGATCGGGGAAGGTCACCGGATCGAGACAGGCGGTGCGGAAGTTGAGCAGGATCTTGTCGCCTGGGTTGACGGAGAGGGTGCGGTCTTTGCCGTCGGGGATGGTGGTCTTGGTCGCGGCGGTGCGGTACACGGCCGTTTCGCAGGAGAGGCGCGCAGCTTCGAGGACGTAGTGCGTGAGCTGCTCGAAGGAGCCCTCGGCCGAGGACTTGGCGAGCTTGTTGAGGCTTGTCTTGAATTCCTCAGACTGCGCGACGAAGTACTCGATCACGTCTGCGAAGAGGCTACCCTGCGTGGCGGTGATGCCCGCAGCGGTGCTCAGAACGTGCGCCCACACGACTTGCTTGGTATCCAGTTTCTCGGCTAGTGCTTTGATCGCCTTCTCGCCCGCAGCGCTGAGATCCGACGCCTTGCGATCGTTGAAGATGGAGTGCATGATCGTCTTGAAGAGGCCTGGATCGGCCACCTCGCTGACGTGAGACTCAACAAGATTACCCAGAACCTGCACCGCCTTGTACGAGACCTGTCTGATGCCGAAGCTGTTGATGGAGTCTGTGTCCTTGAGGAAGGACGTGTAGATGGCCAGCAGGGCGAGGTACAGTTCGTGCTCCGTGAATATGCCGGCAGTGACTTCCTTTGTCTTTAGTGGAAGGGAGAAGAGCTCCGAGACGAAGTGCACGGGGACCAGATTGCCGATGTCGCGGATGATGTCGACTTGGTTCAGGTTGGCGAGACGGTATGCCTTTTGCCGGAGCATCTTGAGTGTCGTTTCCTCGAAGAAAGTGCGCACCGTCTTGTTCCATTTGCCGTCAGACTTGAGCGTTTGCTGGAGTAGACTGCGCGCATTGCCGTCATTCGACACGGTCTGACTGGCTACCTTCTGCTTTGCCGATGGGCTGATGAGGTATTCTAGCGAGCCGCCCCAAGTCACCTTGAATGCGTCGTGGTTCGTTGCCACAGCCTTGACAGCATCGTAGCTGTACACCACTGACGTGGTCGCAAGTCTTGTCGGCTTGTCGAAATTGTACTGATCGTACCTGCCCAGATCGCGGAGGACCTTCGTCATCTCACTGGGCACTGTCATTGGGAAATGCGCATATACCGAATTGGGTCGGAAGTGGTGTGGGAACACTGTCGTGAACAGCTTATAGAACACGCAGCCATTGTCGATGGCGGTATCCGACGCCACAGCCGTGTAGCCCCAGTTGGTCAGCTTCTTGGGGTGGTAATCGATGGTGTAGAAGCGATCGCCGCGTACGAGAGCGACTGCGTCCGACAGAACGGCTCGCGAGACCGTGTATGAAGGACAAAGACCCGAGCCAGGAATCAGCGGCTTCTTGGCTTCCTCTGCAACGAGTCCTGGGTACAACTCGACTTGATCTGGATGGTCGTAGAGGCGCTCGAGTTGCTTGGCGACATATGGATCCGAGTTGATGTCTGTGAAGGTCTCGTGGGGCGCAAGATGGAAGTACTTCCTGAACTCGTTCAGACTTGCGACGGACCAAGCTCGAGCCTGCATGATTCCCAAAATCTCAATGGCTTTCATGACAACAGGTACACGATTGGCACCATACGAGTTTGCGCAGTCGTCAATGCTGGCAGTGATAGCCTTGACAAGATCATCGTCTGCAATGGTACCGTCCGCTTGACGTTTGAAAGGACCCCAGGTCCTCTCACCAGGATCCTTTGCTTCCTCTTCGCGCTGCATCTGGGAAAGCTTCTGTAGAAACTCGCCCATAGGTACGGTCGCCGGGTCCCGACCTTCGAACTTGCCCTTGATGAAGTCCTCGGTCCATTTCTCGTCCCGTTCGGAGATGGTCGAGTGCCAACGGTACACCAGGTTGAACTCAGCCGAGACCTGGTTGCCCGCCGCGACTTCGACGTCCTTGATGTCAGCGCGCGGGTTCAGCGCCCAATTGCTGTTGGTCTTGTTCAGGTTCAAGATGGTCCGGACATAATCTAGCAAGATGATGTTGATGTACAGACCCGAAGTCACCAGTCTGGCCGTCTGGAACAAGTCTTCATCGTACTTCCTCCAATCCGCCGGCACGTCTTTCCACCACTCCTTCTTCTTGGTGTCGATCTTTGGAGGGTCGCCCTTGGGTCGTGTGAATTGGCCGCCTTCGTTGATAATGGCGAGTTGTTCCGCGACATGCTGATGGAAGCGATTGAACATGACGAGCATGACGCCCACGCCAGGCGGGAATGAGAGCAGTCGGACCTCAGAGAAGGTGTCTGGTTTCAGCTTGCCATCAAGGCCCGTGCGGATGGCCATCTGCTCCTCCAAGGAGCTTCCGTACAGCGGAGAGAGATCGAGGTAAGAGGATGTATTCGAGATAGCGAAGTCCCCGTGATCAGTTCGGAACAGATCGTGGATAATGATCGAAGCGAGGTAGAAGAGAATACTCGAGATCTGATTCGGATGCTTCTTGCGGTTCTCTGGCTTGCGCGCCATGATCGAGTCGAAGATGACGCCAGGATCTGGGAGAGCAGCGGGCTGCATGGCTTTGGGCGCTACAGTCCTTGCGTAGGGCGTTCTCGCCTTACCCAGATTGGGGTTCTTCAAGCTGTTGTTCGAGCCATCTGGAGTGCGATACACGAAATCCTTTCCAAGGTATGAAATGGGCGGGTGTTGCAGATCGTTGTATAAAGTGGTCAAGAACCCGTTCGTCACAGTGTTGCCCGTTGCTGAGTTATCAGGGAATGCAACAGCCGTTCGAATCAGCTTCTCCATGAGATACTCCTTGTCATCCCATGCTGCGTGCGACTTTTGCTTGCCCTGCACCTCGAGCAATGTGGCTATATCCGTGATACCAAGGTGGCTCATATCTGAGAGGGTGCCCTCTATCTTCTTGAGCAGCCCCAGAGAGTCCTGCTCGAGATTTAGATAGGTGCCATCTCCGGTCTGGTCAGGCAGAGGTCTCCTTGAGGCACTGACGAGCTCTGCGGCGCGCTGGAACTCGGTGCCGATCTGAGCTCTCAGCTTCTCGAAGGCTGTCTGAGAGACGGTCTCGGACTGAGCTTCGACCATGATGGTAGCGGCTCGAGTAGCCTTGCAGGATCAGATCAAAGTAAGTGTGAGATGTCGAGTAGCTCAATGCACTCCCGTCGTTGCTAGGTCGAGAGTGATGCCACAATTGAGGAGATTTCTTTGTGTCTGCATTACTGTCAGCACGATCTCGTCACTTTCTTTATTCCAACCTTAGGCTAGAATTCAATTCCCTCATTTGGCTTTGGCGAGCGGGAGCTATCGTACCTAGTAATAGTAGTCAGCCAGGCTATAATCTCAGCCTTCTCTCCAGCGTATAGCACGATCAAGCCCAAGGATCAGCAAACAAAGCTAACGGCCAAGCTCTTCAAAATGGATACTGAATATTTGTAGATGAAGTGAAGAAGAACAAAGCCGCTTTCGAGACTTCAGCTGCGGGGCGGCTAGTATATATCGTTGTCGCAGCCTACGTGGGCCTCTTTTCAGCTCATGTGCGCTTAGCCGAAGCACAGCTTCACCAGAGGTCCAGAATTTGACCGGATGCAGCCACATTCAACACCGAGAAAAGAACTGAGCGACCGATCCGCGCGCACGGGTATGTAAACAGCCAATAGCGATAGTATACCGAAGCTCTCACACCACGAAATATTCTCACCGAGCTGAAAGCGTGCTGTGCAGACAGCATTTACGAGCTCTTGTCCCTGCAGAAAAGTGCGTGGTAGGTGGAGACTCCCGCCTTGGACGCAAGGGGAAAGTTACAGGCGTAGCGGCCTATCACGGGTGCCCGATTATTGTCTGCGGCTTCTCGCGTGAGATGCACGAAGCTCGAAGCTGTGTGTAGGTGCATGGCGGGCGCATAGCGGCCGGCGAGGCCGGTCCAGATCCATGACCTTTTGGCCGCGCGAATCAACTTGCATTTTTCACACGTGTCCGGGGGCCAGATGATGAATTCCGAAAGGTGAGAAAAGAATACGAGAACTTGATGTTGGACAGATGATGCGACAACGAGCGGCCTCCCGCCGACGTCTCCAACTGTTGCTAAATTTAGCCGATGAGGTCATTCCCAGCACGCAGTCAACCCCCGAGTACAAGGCAGTGGAGAGAGCACGACCCAAGACCACAAAAACACTAATCAAGTACCACCTGGACACGAACAGGAGTTCGTGACACTACGAGTACAAGACCGTGTTAATTGGAGAGGTGAGTCGGGGCGCAGTAAAAGGTTGCCTTGGAAATATTGCATTGGTGCAGCGAATACAATTCATGAAGCGACGCCGATTGAGCGTGCCTTCCCTGATCGATGGTCCTGTGCCATCTCGATGATCATGGTGCTAAATACAGACAAAAGACGCACAGCGTGTTCTTCTTAGAAGTGGGACGGAGCCGGGATCTTAGCGAATGTCGCTGGCTTCTCAGCCTCCTCCTTCTTGTCCTCCTCGCCGCCATTGCCGGCTTTGGCGTCTTTCTTGGTATAGGTGATGTACTCGAGGCTATCGATCAGTGTGGCACCGATCATGTTGCTGACATCGTAGCTCGATTCGAATGTGACCGTGTCAAGGCCTTCGAAGGACTTTGGCAGCACTGCCTCAGTCATGTTCTTGGTAGTGCCGTCGACGAGCGTGTTGAATGCGAAGACGAAGGTCTCCTCTGTGACGACTTTGTCGTGCTTGTAGCCGGTGGCTGTGACGTTGCAGCTCAGCGGCAGCGAGGCAACCTGAGTTCGGATTAGCCTAAGTATGGACAATTGATGCATCAGAAAGTACTCACAGCCTCAACGGTGTCCTTGACGCAGCCGAAGTAGAAGCTCTTGAGGTCGAAGCTCTCAGTGACGCTGCCGGTGTACTTGGAGGTGATATTTGGCGAGCCGTTGAGGACTTGCGACGCAAGACCGTAAGCACCGGCATTTGGTGGGCTATCTGGGATCACACCAGTGACGATGGCACCGAAGACACCAAGCTCTACGAGAGAGATACCGTTATAATCCAGGCCGTTGTATGGACCGACTTCCTGAACAGCAACTTGTCCGACCACCGGAGTCAAGTCATCAAAGGTGGAAACATATTTGGTGCCCTTGCCGCCTTCCTTGCCAGGCCACTTAGATGCGCTTGGTTGTGGGCTGGACTTGCTTGAGCTTGGTGTTGGCTCTTTGTTGAATTGGGAGAGGGTGTTCTCGAGTGGGACGATGTCCTGGCTATTCAGCAGATCGATGCCCTTGTTTTCAACATCAACAATAAGGCCACGCTTCTTGATGCCTTCGGTCAGGCCATCAATCTCGAGAAGGAGGTCCTGGACGCTTGGAAGATCGCCGAGCGCGTCGACGTCCAAGAGGGATCCAACAAGGTCCTCGACCTTGGAGAGCAGCTCGTTGACTGGTGGCAATCCATCACCACCGACGATTCCTTCAACCTCGGAAAGGAGCGATTCAATTTCTGGAAGCTCGAGGTCGAGGGGCAAGTCAAGATGAAGGAGCTTCTCCAAATCTGCAAGAAGTGTCTTAATCTCCGGGAGACCTTCGAGTTCAACAGGGAGATCGAGCTTGGTCAGGCTCTGGACCTCAGTCAAGAGGTCTGAGACGACTGGAAGGTCTTTGGTGAGGTCGCCGCCAACACCGAGATCCTTCACGACTGGCAGATCAAGGTCCAGCAAAGGCCTTGGTGCTGCGGCAGCTATCGCTGCAAGGGCGAGCAGGAGTGCTTTATGCATTGTGAAATACGCGAGTAAGAATGACTGAAAGAGTGACTATGATCAGTTCAACGAAAGACTGTGGTGAGGTAAGATCGAGGCTTGAAGGCGTGATAACAACAGCAATACCAAGAGGACCATCATTCTTTATAAAGGCATCGCGATATTATTTCTCCTGCTTCTCAATAGCCTCCTGTGACACGCAACGTCATTGCATTGGCGTGATGTAGGTGGTGAAGGAGCATAACCCGCAATCATCGCTTCCGGCTGTAGATCTCCATGTCGGCGGGTTTGAAGAAGCAGGTGGCTAGTGCGAGTATGGCATTGTGCGGTGACGATCGGGATGCTGTGCGTGGCCATTGGCATCTCAGCTTCGTGCAAAGCCACACGTGCGGGACAAATCGTTAGGCATCGACTGCGGAGGATCAGCGATGTCAATTTCCTCCTGTGCGTCCTGTCAACAACAATTCAACTTCCTGCAGATTCATGCATGAGGATCAATATCAATTTTTTATCCGGCATAACAATTCCGTCGCGAAAGACCTCAATGCCGGTTCTTAGGCTATCACTTTATCACCAACCAGCGACAGCATGGGACTACAAAAGCGAAGACGAAGACAGCGAGAATGAAATCCTCCCGCGGAGGACATTCTGTGATTCAAGACAAAAGCCGTTGGAGTCGTTGATCACTTTGTCCCAATCGAGAACTCAATTTCCACTTCTGGCTATTGCCTCTTGGCACCCATTCATGCACAAAAGTCTCCTGAAGAAATACTAATGCCGGCGGAGAGCAATTCTAGGTAAAATTGTATCACATTTTCTACCGAAAAAATGGTAGGTACGAACTGTCCAATAGGCATACCGACACTTCATCCACCTCGGTCAATTACTCGCCAAATTTAACCGACTATTCTTCTGGTTGTTAGTGAGCAGAGGTCGGTGCCAACGAGCACAAATATCTCGAGATGAGAGACAGGATCTTAGGAGGCACCAACGGACTTTAAGATGATTAGAACCAGTTCGACATATTCTATAAATCCCGTGGAATATGCGCTGTTTGCATAACCCTCCGAGCGCATTTAGCCGGTTCACGTCTTCGAGACTGGGACCACAGTGGTAGTCAAATCAACGCCGCTACCCTTCGTCACTGTCTTGGAGCAGTCGACGCTGACCGTCGTCTTCGTTCTCTTACCAACCGTGATCGTAGTTGTCTGCGAATTGACGACTGATCGCGTTTGGGTGATCGTGCCTGTCGAAACCGTGGTGGTCGAATACTTTGTCTCGTATTTCGTGACCGTATTCGTGACCGTGATCACTGGAGAAGCACCGTCGTTGCTGAAAGTAAATTGTGGTGGTAGGTAGCCAGTAATCTGTGCCATACGAGCATTTTCCTCTTCGCTCCCTGCAGATTCCTGTCGCTTGCTGATCTCCTTGGTCGTGCTGGCAGGAGTCATGTATGTAGTCGAAGATGTGTATGTCACGGTGGAGCTTCGTGTGATTGGAGACGTCTCGGATTGACCCATGCTATTCGTGCTGGTCGTATGCGTCAAGAAAGATGAAGTCGATGTGCCTGTGGTGACGCTTGTGACGGTTGTCGAGGCAGCTTTAGAGCAACCGCCATTGCACTTGCCGCCGCAGCCAATGTAAGGCTGTTTCTTACATGGCGGACCATCATCATCAGGGCAGTCGTTCTCAGCTTGCACAGCACGTGCGACAACCTTGTCATTGGCAGGCTCGGCGAGAGATGTGGTTGCCGCGAGTCTAGCACCGCAGCCACATTCGCCACTATACCCACAGTACTGGCAGACTGGAGTCGTCGTTGTGCCGCACGGAGTGCTGGTCTTGCTTCGAGGCTTTGTCCAGGTGGTGCGAGGAGTGCACGTAGTGTATACAGTGGTCGATGGGCCTGAGAAGGAGACCGTAGACGTCTGAGTATTCGTTGACACAACTCGATCAGAGGTGATCGTTCGAGTAGTCAATGTCGTCGTGGTCGTCACGTATTGAGTCACGTACTGCGTGGTCTGTGCTTGGGTGAATGACAGCGATGCGACCTTGAAAGCGAAACTTGTGGTGAATGGTGAAGGCGTAGTCGAAGTGATGACGGGGCTGATAGAGATCGTAGCTACGCCCGGCTGGATCTTCGTAACCGGTACAGGGCAGAGGATAGATGTTGTGATCGTGTTCTGCGTGGCTGGAATTGGCGAGCATGTCACAACAGACGTTTGATCAGATGCTGTGCCAGTGGGCAATATCAGATATGGCTGGAGACTGTTGAGCGCAGTCGCTGCCTGGTGTTAGACTTGAATGCTAAAGATCGTCATCTCTGCTTACATGACAGCGTGACCGTTCCCAGCACGCCAAAGCTTTCTGTAGCTTGCGGTGCCCACGCATAGCTTGTGGAGAAACCTGCAGGATCAGCAGTCGAGCTCAAGTACAGGGTGGAGAGGGCAGAAAGCTGCTCAACAGCCTGGAAAGAGATAGTTCCGCCCATGGTGAAGCATATAGCTTCGTGAGCGCTTCGACCTCAAAGACTTGTTAAGAAAATGCCTCGACGGAAGAGGAGGCCGAGGATGTCTCATCTTGTTCACCCGTGCGTTAACAAGCAGATGCTCAACGACCGGTTCTATGGTCCGGTGAGACTCTGACCCGAGTCTTCATGGAACCTGAATGCATGTTTTCTCCAGGATCTGTCCAGAAGTAATAGTACAAGACCTGCGCTTGGCTGGTTAAGAGCCCGGCATGAACCAGCCTGATTCAATGAGGAGAATATAGTGATGTCTCGATCAGGGCGACAGAATAGTCCTGGTTGGTGTCCCAGTCGTCACCTCTGGAAGATGTGAAGCTTGCTTGGGGTCACGGTAACAGAGCCCTGGCGGACCAGGTTCATCAACTTTGGAAGCATTCCATTTATGTTGTGTCAGGCATGCTGATAGTGGGTCGCTGCTCTATAATCACGATGGCAATCGATGAGGTTGAAGTTGAAAGTGGGGACGATGAAGAATCGGCAGCCGCGGTGCGATGATGAATCGTGACATGGAAGGAGCAGCACGTGCACAATTTCCCTCAGGGATAATTGCACAGAGCGCCCTCCCAACACCACCTTCCGTCTCCCCACCATTTCTCGGTCGCAACCAAAAGTCAAAATGGCGACCAAGGAATTGACACTGGCTGTGAAGCCCAGAGGTAAGCTCTTTCCGACCCAATCGCAGCAATTGCTCCCTGACGAAGCTCGAATTGCATAGGCAAGCCGATCAAGCGCCTCCCCAAAGAGGCCACTTTGCCTCCACTGCGCTCAACATCCGACCTGTACTCGCAGATCGCACAGAAGACGGGCTACTCTGTCCACCGCCTGCGTATTACCAAAGAAGATGGCACTGTCATCCGCAATTCGGACGACGACACGCTTTCTGGTAGCGGACTGACCGACGCTGCGACCATTGTGGTCAAGGACCTTGGTCCTCAGATCGCATGGCGTACCGTCTTCATTGCCGAGTACCTGGGCCCGCTGCTCATTCACCCGGCCATCTTCTACGCCCGCGAATACATCTACCCAACGCCCTCGCTGTCGCCGTCCTCGCTGCCAGAACCGAGTCAACTGCAGCAGCTGTCTATGGCGTTGTGCTTGATTCACTTCTTGAAGAGAGAGCTGGAGACGGTGTTCGTGCACAAGTTCTCGGCTGCGACTATGCCAGCAACCTACATCCTGCGCAACAGTGGTTACTATTGGGCGCTTGCAGGTGCCAACATGGCATATTGGATCTATTCTCCAAACTCAAAAGCGCAAGAGCACAATGAGTTGGACCTGGCACAAGATCCGACGCTAGCAATTGGACTTGTACTATTCGCGGTCGGCGAGCTTGTTAACTTGTACACGCACATTGTGCTTTCCAATCTGCGCCCAGCAGGCACGACTGCCAGGGCTATTCCCAAGGGATTCAGCTTTGATTGGGTGACATGCCCGAATTACATGTGGGAGGCCGTCGCTTGGTTCGGCATTGCCCTGGTTACGAAAAGTTTGAGCACATGGTTGTTCGTCGCGGTCGCCTTGTTCATGATGGGCTCCTGGGGCAAGAAGAAAGAGAGGCGCTATAGGAAGGAATTTGGCGACAAGTACAAGAAGAAGCGATTCGCCATGCTTCCCGGCATTATCTAGATGTATCGTACGGTCGATGGCTGAAGGCATAGCGTGTATCAGGCACTGTAAAAATGTAGCATAGAGACATAGAGCACTGTCCATGTAGCGATAAGAGCATCAACAAGAGTTGTCGGGCATGTGCCTCGAAATTATTATTTTCTGTATTACGTATGTGCTATGATATGTTCAATGCCAATCGTCGTCCCAATGCAGCCATAATTCATACATTCTCATCCGATGTTATGCCACTGGCGACATTACTCGCAAGTCTTTACCTCGTACTCCACAGTCTTGTTTCCTTGTCCTGCGATCTTCGGCTTGAAGTCAATGTAGACAAGCTCTCCCTTCTCTGGCGTCCACTCGCCATTGGTATCGCGATAGTAGACCAGCTCGCCGCTTCCTGCATCTCGCACTTCAGCGGTGGTGTGCGACAGCGCACCCTCCGTGGACCACTCAATGTTGTAGCATGTGGACTTGGTGACGACGAATGGCTTGCTGCAGCGGGTGTTGCCATCGCTGTCGATGCATTTTTCGACCGCGTAGTCGAGGCAGGAGCCCTTGGTGACAGTGTCCTCTGTTGTATCATGTTAGAGGTCTTGAAGTCAGCGCACCTGTGGAATTGGGGGCTTACTGGTGATTGAGCTCAGAATAGCCAGGCCAGAGGTCAGAACGTGCTGTGCTGATGGAATGTACATGTTGTCGGCTCGCGATAACTTCTATGCTTCGGTTCGATTGTTACACGAATTTGGACGGCGGGAGCAGATCTTAAAGTAGTTGCCTGAAGAGTGATGACGAGGGGAAGGCAGTGTTTAGCTCGGGCAGAAGCGTCTGCAAGGTACAAGCTTTGCATGTTCGTCATGCATGCGGATCTGGGGAAATGACGTCAAAAAATCTACGATGTGCTGGAAACGAAAAGTGAATTTGACCGAGAACAACACTTTCGTGCTAACGCAAGCAGATTCCGAAGAGCGATTCTATGTTCGATCTGTTTAATGGATATCTTCATAAACAAGAAGAACATATGACAAGGAAGCAAGATTTTGCCCATAGATCTAACATTAAAAAGACCTGGGTGGGACTAAGACGCCTTAATCATGTCCGCAGCCTTTTCTGCAACAGCGATGACCGGTGCACAGGGATGGCAAGCTAGTGCAGTTGGGAAAATACTTGCATCAATCACTCTCAGGCCCTCGACGCCGTGCACCTTCAACTGCGTGTCCACCACCGCGTCATCATCACTACCCATCTTTGCAGTACCCATTGGATGATAGAGTGTCTCACAGGACTTTCTGATGTGTGCCTTGATCTCATCATCCGCGGCGGTATCCCAGTCGATGGGATGGTATGGTCCATCCTTGTACCAACCCTTGAAATACTTCTCGTAGACGGGCGATCTGGCAATCTTAGCACACAGGCGAGCGCCATAAAGGAGTACGTCGATGTCGTAGTCCGTAGAAAGAGCATTTGGATCCATGAGCGGTGGAGTAAACGGGTCTGCCGAGGCAAGCTTGACTGTACCCTTGGATTCCGGACGGAGACAGACCGACGACAATTGCGCGTATCCGATGTCAGGAGCAATGAAACGTCCGTGGCGGGCAAAGCAGAGGCTCATGGCAATAAGCTCCAGGTCAGGACTGGTTGGTCCACTGGCGCGATCGTTCTTTTTCAGGGCCTCCGGGGCATCTTCGCGGTCGGCAGTGCGCAAGAAAGCGAAAGAGTCGGAGCCTTGACCGGAGACCGGCCCAGTCCCATCGCGTAACCATTGAATGATCGCTGGCAGGCCTCTGATCGGATCTTGCAGGTAGTGGTTCGAGACATACTTGTCAGTCTTGAAGACTACACCGTGGAAAGCCATGTGGTCCATGAGATTCTCGCCAACCCCAGAAAGCTCTTTGATCATTGGAATCTTATGCTGGTCAAGCTCGTCCTTGGGGCCGATACCAGAGAGCTTCAGCAAATGCGGGCTCCCAATGGCGCCAGCAGTGAGCAAAACTTCCGTCTTCGCCTTCGCGAGATACTTGACTGGAGACAGTTTCGATGAAGCCATTTGCACGCCGACTGCCCTTGGTTGCGCGCCGGTGGTATCGAAGATTATCTTTGTCACAATCTGGCCACTGGCGATCTTGAGGTTGGGTCGGCGAACTACATCGTCCGTAAGATAGGCAACGGCAGCAGAAGAGCGTTGCCCTTTCGTGTCGATAAATGTTTGCACAGCTGTTGCACCAATCATGCCTTTCGATGTATTGATGTCTGGCACGGCAGGTATTCCAACAGTATCGCAGGCAGCCGGGAAGACAGTGGTGACTTCGGCTTGAGGAGGATATGTAATGTTCCACGGCCCAGTCCGACCATGCTCGGCTAGATCCTCGTTGGGGAGTTTCCTGATATCATCGTCCTTCGGCTGGTGGAAGGTCTCCGATTTGATGAGATATGGTCGGATATCTTTGTAGCCCCAGCCTTCATTTCCAAGACTCTCCCACTCGTCGAAATCACCTGGTGCGCCTTTATTGTACATCATAGCATTGTTCGAAGAGCAGCCACCAATCATCTTTCCTCGAGGCCATTCCAGCTTCCTGTCTGCGCAGTGTGGTTGCGCCAGGGTGCGGAAGCACCAATCTACAGGTGTTCGCCATAGTCGAGGCACTCCGGCTGGGATGCGGGAGAAGATTTGCTTCAGGTCGCTGTCGCCTGCTTCGATGGCCAGGACAGTGGTATTTGGGTCCTCAGACAGACGGGAGGCGAGGACACAACCTGCGGTTCCGGTGCCAACGATAATGTAGTCATACTCGGTGACGTTCTCCAGGTCCTTGGCAGAAGGTTCAGAAGCCGTGTTCACTTGGGCAGATGCAAGTAATGCCGTGTTCCGCTCGCCTGGGAGGACTCTGGCGTAGGTTTCAGCATTTGTAGAAGTACACCACGGCTTCGATAACTTACTGAGGCCAAATGGCTTTGATAAGCCTTCGTATCAATACACGCATTGCCCATAGCGCGCCAATGCCAATGACGGCCGCGCCGAGCTTCGTTGATGATTAGTATTCTCGACTCCTCAGATGGTCAGCCTAGCTTACCATCTGACTTTGCGACGCATTACGGAGCGACGAGGTGGCTCTAGCCATTTTCACTAGAATCGTATCACAGCTTTTCACGAAGCGCAGATACTGCAGCGCAGCAGTAAGGATGCAATTCAAGGAGTTGTCGTCAAAGTATTCTTCTGATCGTGCCTGCCCTTCGAGACGCTGACCTTAGGGGCGCACATGAAGGGCCTCGGCTGAACTCCCCGATTCGGCGTGTCCTGCTCATCACTATCTCACTTCACGTGGACAGCAGTACTCCAAAATTCATGCGAGTAAGAAGTGCTGAACTTGGATGAAGATTTTCAGACCGATGGTCTCGCATATACTGAGAGATGATCATTCTCCATGCCATCGACCGTGCCATCTGGGAAGTCACAGACCGTGTCGACCATGATCTCATCGACTGAACTCGAAATGTCTTCCGGGCCTGCTACACCGTCGACCATTTTACGGTGCTTAGGTTATGCAGCTCTTCTGAGGACTCTATACTCCGTACCGACTGAATTGATATGCTGCGTGACTCGGAATGCGGCGAAGCTGTCCGCAGGAGTGTGCAGCGCCTCCTTGAAATCCTTCAAAGGCGATTGTTGACATTCGCCGCACGCAACTTGCAAAACCCATCTCCGTGCACTATGGACAATGCCTTCCGAGTGACCAAAGAGCCCGCTTCCTCACAAAGCGGAATGGAAATGATCGGAGTTGGATCCAATGGCTGCCATCTGACAGGTCGAATTGACAACACACCTGCATACACAATCATCCAAATCAAGAGAAAAACACCTCCACAATCGATATCGGACCTGCGTTTCCTGCTATCCAGGCTGCAGGAGGCTTGCGACCCAACGGTCAGGAACAAGAAGCGAACCCATGTACTCCACTTCCATTTTCCGATCTGGTTCTGTTCTGGAGCCAGGGGTTCCACAAGTATCATGCAAGGCCCGGGATGAGAGGACCTGTCACTACGTCTTTGTGTAAGATGACCAGATCGGAATTTGTGCGAAAAAGCAGTCAGTGTGACGCGTTGGCGAAACCTGGGCAATCAGCTTGCAGCGGGATGTGTGATCCGGAAGTTGACATTGTGATACAAGGCGCCTATCGAGGAGGAGAATCGTTGGTGTCAAAAGACGCGATTTCGCTTGCAATCCTGTTGTGACTCCTCGGAAGCATTCGAGACTGACAGGAATGCGCAAGACAAGATTGAAGGGACCGAGATGCACATGTGAGACTGATCATGATAGCACCGCAAAAAGTAGGTTGAAGACAGATCCCTCAATTGGTTCGACTCAATATACATACATGACAAAGGACTATCGCTTCCGCTCGAAGAAACGACGGCTAACAGGAAAGACGCGCGCCAGCGTCTAGCTGGGTATCTTAAACAAAAGGCGCGGCGCAAGACAACCCAACAATCCCGATCCTTGCAGCAGGGACTGCAAGCGATGAACCAGAAAGAATACAAGTGCCATCTAGAAAGCGGGCAGCAGTCTATTGAATCCTTCTTCCATGTTGCTGAGCTGGCCCAGCTCCAGGCTGGAATATCAGCTAGCGAAGGAAGAAGCAAGACTCCTTGTACCCGCGATGCAATACCCCCAATGTGAAATGGCCCAAACATACCGAATAGTAGTACAAATGTCTCTTCGCAGAGCAATGCGCAGAACGCAAGAAGCGAGGTCTATGTCATACCAAGGGAACCAAATGATGTTAATACAAGTCGTGTGTTGTACAGAGAAATGAATCCCACTCTTTCCCAAATTGCTTTGCGCATGGTGGTATCTCTCTTGAATTTTCCCATCTCTTGCCTGAGCTCTTGAGTCTATTAACGCCGTAAGGAAAATGAAGCACTTTTTGTTGGCCAGGTAGGAAATCCATGCAAGGTTGAAGAGGCTCGAAACAAGGTCAGGAATGCTGATGAACGATGGTGTGTTGATACATCCGTAGCCTTCGTCGCGCTGGTGTCGATGATGAGAATGGAATCGCTGTAGGAAAAGCAAAGTACTGGTCGCTCAAGGGGTATTAGGGATGCAAGTATTGCGCCGATGCCGTGAGTCCGGGGATAAAAAAGTCGCAACAGTGATTAAAGTCGAGTAAGGAAGCTTTGCCCGAGGAGTGGCAAGCAGCTGAGAATCGTGATCCATCGAGGAAATAGAAAGTTGAGAGCGTTCGCCGTGCGCGGCTGCCTGCATCGAGTGCGTTAGTCATGAAGAGATGCATAAGGTTGCCAGCATGTGCAGGGTTCCGTGGTTCACTCACCATGCAGACGTTCGATTTCCGCCGCAGCAAGGAAATCATTTGCGCCAGTAGGCAACCAGTCGCATCGTATCGCAAGTCATTGCAATGACTCCTCCCATGTGCGATGAGGCGATTGTTGCTTTCAGTGCCGCTTCTTGGGCGGCGGGGGCTTCGGCGTACCCGTCGTGTCGTAGGCGCCACGGCCCATGTGGATGCAGGAATGCGACTCTCTGGTAATCATCTTGAATGTGGAGAAGTGGTCTGCTTTAATAGTCCTTGGTCAGCTTGGGGCTAATCTCGAGGATGCTGACTGTCCCGCAGCACGATTTGACTCACCTTTGCAGAGAGCGATGAAAGGCAGACTCGTAAGCCTGTTCTATGTCGAATGTGGGAAGCTATCGAGCCGACCGCTGACTACGTGCTGATGGCGACCTTTGAGGATCCAGTGGGCAAACACTGCCGGGAATGATCTGGTTCGAGAGCGCTGCTTAATGTCTGCTTGTTGACTCCGAGGAATCTCTGTGACAGGGGCCGTAAAGTTTTTGGAGTGTGCCAAAGTGAATTATGGTACAGCAAGGGGTAAGTCTCGTTGCTCAGTGCTATTGTGCGATGTGCCGAGGAGCTCAAGTCTTTGAATGAATGGCGGGACTTAGGGAAGAGCTTGGAATGAGAGGAATTATAAGAACAGGCAGGAGACATGAGACAACTTTAATCTTTTTAAAAAGAGCTGTGTCAGGGCGCGCTCAGGGGAGTCCGAGAGCAAAAAGCACTCCTAGCTGCGTGTGAAAGGCTACAGTATCCGAGAGTTTGGCACGATCATCCCAGCAAGCCACCTAGCCACAGGGCCATACAGTAGTCAGGGCATATTTTCGACTAGTCCCGGTTGATCACCAATTAAGAAAACGAGATGTCGCTCTTCCATGCAACTGGAGAAACGCTTACAGGCGCGCACATGCAATCGCGTCGATGTCCCACAACTTGTTGGTACTCTCTCCAAAGTGGTCTCTACGGTTTCTGCTTCGTTCGCATGTCGCGAGCGGCATTGTTGTCGAGTTTCACAGGCCTTTCGGTTTTGGTGAGCGAGCCGTAACCTTATCCCTGGCGGCGTTGGCACCGGCCAACGCCCTAGTATCGCATGGACACTCTGATGAGTCGCGAGAAAGTGGATCCTCGATCCTTTTGGTCAGCTTCTCGAAACGATCCCGCTGCAGCGCTGCTTTCGGGGAAGCTGTAACCTCTTCCGCGCCGTCACCATACATGGTTCAGCGCTAGCAACACCGGATTCACGGTTAAACATCAGCCTCATAAATGCCCAAGTCCATGGTCTGAAAGAGATCGACTGCCACAAAGCACTCACAAGCCATTAATATTGCTTTTCGCATCACCTCAGAAACGGCGTACTTTGCCACACACAGCACGAAAGACAATAGCCTGCGTGATGAAATGATTGAGATTGCTTATTTTGGAAGCCTCAAAGGTGTCGCCATCGATAAGCGGTCTCATCAAGTCAGGCGTGGGAGAGACAGTGATGGTGCAAACGCAGTCACGGCGATATGGTGCTGTCATCGCTTCTGTTGCCCTTTGCAGGCTTTATCCAGGCAGCCAGCCGAAAATCAATCATAAGCTTGTAATGATGTCGTCCTCGGTCTGCGGGAGAGCTCACTATTCGGAGTGCATGGGCATCCAAAAGTCTCTCGGTGCAATTTATCTTGTTTGATTCATGGAGCAAAGGAGCCGAGGCCGGCGGCAGCTGACGCGGGCCTTCTAGCGTGCTTCGAGAAAGATCATCTCCATGGGTCGACCTTTGGGCTGCAATGGCCTGTCAGGAGCCAGGATCGAAACATCTTGACGTTCTGATCACACAGTGCCTCTATGACCACGTTGGACATGTAATTGCAGATATGCTATCCAAGGGAGTATAGCTCGAAATTTGTGTCGTTTGCATGAATGCAAACAACGAAATGGAGGCGAAAAGCTGCCCTTCACGCCAACATGTTGCATTGCAAGCCATAAGACAAGCATGTCCCATGTGAGCTCTCGTACAGGCAAAAGATCTACGAAGGATAATCCTCACTGACCCGTCATCACAATCTCAAGGCTTCCTGCCATGATATTCCCCAACGGTCATCTTCGTGCTCATGTGAAGGCCTGACCGAAAGTCATGACCATGTTGATAGTCGCGTTCTGGAGCTTGTACCTGCATGTCTGTCCTCGTTTCTCCACACCACCCTCTGCGTCGGGATACGGGGAGCTTTCCAGGTCCTGACGATCGGAAGACAACGGTGTTAGCCGCCGCCCGAGTCATACTGGTTGAGCGACTTCAGCATATCCGGACTCGATGGAGACTATCAACACAAATTTCACGACATTGTCTGTGATGACTCGTGCCAGCCTTTTGACTTTTGACAACACACAACGCCATGACTCTGCAACATTGCTGTCATGCTTCTTCGCTAGGCAAATGCCGTACATGCATCATGTCCGAATTCCCTCGCATGCGATGTTAAATGGCCTTCCACAGATTTCGCAACCTCATCTCCCCGTGTTGTGTGCGCTTGACAGCCGATGGGTCCACCCTGGAGCAACGGTCTTACTGCAACCGCGCGGGAAGAAATTAATGACATGCGCAAGAAGTGAGACGCGGGCTACCGGGCCTAGCGGCTATCATCTCCGACAAACGCCTGCTCTTGGCCATGTGGATCTGTTGGGAGTCTTGGAACCGCGGAAGGTGACCCGATGCTTCGGACTACCTAGATTTGATCAGGAGGAGAGAAATCTACAAACACCACCACGTGCGGTGGTTGTCAGGGTTCCTCCTCCGATCTGGTACCTGCATAAAGTCCATCTTCCATTTCATTATTTCAGTCGAAACTGTTTTGAGATTAGAAGTTCCAGAAATGTCATTCGCCAGTCAAACAAAGAGCGTGGGATGATTGGTGGACTTTGTCCTGCCCACGTCGTCCGTCCTTTAGGGGGCGGCGAAGCTGCACGGCTTGGTGGAAGGTCGTAACGTGCAAGCGTGGGATCACTATCGCCGCGGTACTACACCCGTGGGATGGTCATAGACTTGACTCTAAGTTCGGACAATCACCAATGTCAAGTGGATGACCTCCGCGCCGCTGTAATCCACTTCACTCGCTGGGCTAATGGTCACGTGAAATGGAAGTATTCCTCATTCCAAGGCTATCAACCCTGGAACGAACAACCTCCGAATTACAGGGCTATTTATGAGTACTTAAGATTTATGCGTGGGCCGTGACACCAAACTATCATGGTCCCTCTTCGGAGGTCGTGTTCAGGATCATGAGAGCACTTACGAGGACCGCAATGAGGCACTGTGCGAAACCCTAAGCTGCACGAACGGATGAGTGTTTTCGAACCTCCTCGAAAAGCCGTACGACGGCTAGCTGCATGATGGCGACTGTCCTGCGAACCGATCCCCGTGCAGCGAATCGCCAAAGCCTTGGTTCTTATGGCTTCAGAACACCGGACCAGCCGTGGATCTTGGTTAATGACTGCGAGCAGGTGTTCGTCGGGCAGCTGCAACATTGATTTGCTTGGCTCCGTTTGATTTGGGAGCTGTAGCATTTGTCCACAAATGACAGTCATACGACAGAGGACGTCTACGCTCGTGCCAATAAAGCGCTCGGTGTTCACGAGATGTGATGTGTTCGACGCAAAGACATGCTACGACTAAGCACCTCGACTGATTGCAGTCTGATGCGGATGCTGCATGTTTCTAATGCTAATGCAGGCACAGAAAGGGCACACGCGATAAAGCATCGCGCAAGCATCTCCACGTGGAGGTACGGTCCATGCGACACGAAGTCGTGGCTCGAGGCATTTTTTTGGATTTGGTATGGAGTGAATTGTTTTGCGTGCAAACAATTCATGGGGGTGTAGGACCACCGATTCCTCGCGTGCGATGTTTCATGGCATCCCCCTCGAGACCAACGTGTCAAGAACCGTAACCTTTTATCGACATGCCGAACACGCACCAAGCTCACTTGCAGTGCAGAAGCGGATTCACATCTGTAAGCTGCACCCGCGGCACCGTATATGCTTGTAATTGAGAGCACACCATGCACAATTACGTTGCAAATATCTGAGTGAAAACACAGGCCTGTTGAAAGCAGCATGCAACTTCAGAGAAACTTGACTCGGAAATTGAATCAATGCGACGTTTGGTAATCGAAACGCTATATTTGGGACTTTCGATTATTTGATTCTCGTGCTCATGAATTACATGTATTACTGATTCACATGATTCTAAGGTCTCTGCGGGCAATGATGCTTGGGCTTCTTCAGTTACCTCCTCCAGACTGACCGCGCTCAACATCGGGCCCTGGCTGGGGAGAGCTCATATCTGCAACAGGGTCAGCGGCCTCTCACTTTCCCTCCGGTGCTGGAGCGGCCCCACCTGACGATGGCTCGAACGCAGCATTGCACATTGGCTCCTTCGGTGCTTTCTTGAAGTAGATCTTGTTGTAGACATTATCGCCGGTGTTCGCCCTCACTGCAGGAGGGGGCGCCAGTGGTCCGCCGTTTTGAGGGGGAAACAAGAAGTTCTGGCTGATAGTGCTGGTTGGGCAACCAAGGATCGTGTCCTTGAAATATGGGTCGAGCTTTGCGATTGCCCAGGTGACCTTTGCATAGACCTCTTCAGCTGTGCCAGCAAGACCCAGAGGTGTCACGCTGTTCAGACCTTGGTACACGTTGCAGAGGAAAGTGGTAGCGTTGAGGTTCGGAGTTCCGAGTTGTGCGACAGGCATCGCAATCGGGTTCTTCGCGTAGATGAACAGGAGTCCCTCAGTCAGAGCCTGCGTGGCTGTGTATGGGAAGGCACGGCGGTACCAGTTCTCGGGCCAGCGCTCTGGGACATAGATGAACTCTTGGTCTTTCTCAGACCATTTGGCGCCGATGATGGATGAAATGCTTTCGTAGTTGGCAACACCGCCGAATCCATAAGTGCCATTCGAGAAGAACTGAGGGTAGAATGCGAATGCCGCGAACGACACGATGGATGGGAAGGGGAAGTAGTAGAGGTATGGGTTGTAGTTCTTGCTGAAAGCAGAGCTGAGAGCAAAATGATCGCCCATGGTGTCGAGACCAAAGTCCTTGTCCTTGGACTTTCCTGCAACCTCAACATTCTGCTTGAACAACCTGGATGAGAGATGATGGTTGTCGCCACAGCCATTGAAGTAATCTTCTCTGTTCGGTGAAACATCAGCCTCAACAGTGGAATGCCTGTTGAGACCACCCAAACCACCAGTGCCCTCGCCAAGGTTCCAAGTCTCAGTGATGATGTCGCCGTCGGTGAGGACTGCGAAGGTGGCGAGAACGGCTGCGAGATCTGGCCCCATGTTAAAGCCACGAGCGGTGGCCTCAAGGACTTGACCGTAGGTCACTGTGCCATTACGAGGGAGATAGCCGTAGTTGGCAAGAAGATTCAGTCCTGGGCAAGGACCACGAGAGTCGCCTGGGCCTGGCTCCTTGAACTCGAAGCCCGGCTCTGGACGTTTGTTGTCTGGGTTGAGAACACCTTGGGCTACGGAACCCAAAAGGCCGTCGACAATGCCTGTGATGCCACCCACAAGATCAGTGACGACGTCTGGAAGCACCTCGCTGTTCTTGACACCATCTGTCAGGGCATCGACTGTGCTACCAGCGCCCGATACGACGCCTCCAACAGTGCTGAAAAGGTCTTTCAGGTCACGGCCTTCGCGAACGTGACGAGCCATCTGGGCCTTGGTTGGCATGCCGGGGAAGGCTGTAGCCGCGCCGGCGGATAAGAGAACGAGTGGAAGTGATCGCATTGTGAAGAGATTGAATATAGTACCAATGAATGACTGTGGTGAGAAGAATGAGCGTCAAGCCGACTTGGGGAAAGGCCGTGAAGTCACGGCAAGGAGGAGGACTTCTTCAGATTTATATCAGGCCAAGGAGGTGTCAACACGATCGCCGATGTGCTGTCCCAGCTCCAAGACTTCATGCTCCTCATGGCGCGATGTTACGGTCGATCCTCTGTACGCACAGCCTCAACGCACCACTGCTGAAAGCCTCATGCTAGCTCTTCAACATCAGAAGCACCTAAAGCAGTACGGCGAGAGGTTGATCACACTCTCGGAGTGACTTCCGCGGCGAGTCTTCAGCAGGACTACTATGGGTTGGGCTTGCTTACTAGACGCTATCCGTCAACGTCGCGATCCATCTCTTCGCTGTAGCGCGTCAAGGACGAGATTCTTGACCAATGATCAAAGGCCATTTTCTGAGCGAGCTCCATGATTCGCGCGAGTCTCTCGGCTGTGTCTGAGAGAGCAGAAATCCCGAGATTGATTATGGATCTGTGGCTGTTGGACTTTTGAGCTTGAGCTTTGCATGGTGGAGAATCTAGGACAGAGACATGGGAATTGCGATGCGGGGATAGGAGAATTATCGCAGATCAGATCCAGATCGAGATCAGCTATTACCGATATGAGACTATGGGATTTCGGAACATCGAAACACCGCATCAAGGAGACAGGCAGTAGCGCAGCCACTTGTGTGAGAGGCGTTCGTTTTGGGCTTCGAAGACAGCGATGACAGTCGATGGTAGTGCGACACGCATAGAATTCCAGGATGTCCATGATATTGAACTGCATTTGCCGGTACCCTGCATCATGCTGTCGTCTGCGAAGATAGAGGCGAAATCCAGTGCTTGTATTTGTGCTTTTGCCTGAGCCAGAAGGGTGAAGAGAAGTCTTGCTTAGGAGGCAACTCCGACTACACTCCACTTGCCCTGCTGATCTTCATCTTCATCACCTTTAGCGCAACAATAAATCCCCCGACTAAAGATATGCCTAGATGACACTCTCGGCCAAATCTTACTCATTGTCATGCGGACGCGTTCTATCGATTCTCAACATCGGGACACCTCTTCGAAATTCGACTATGTAATTTGATATGGACGGAGTGGTATCAATTCTGTGCAACATCGACCACCAACCCAGAACTCCTCCTATATGCATGCACAGATTTAGTCTTACAAGATGAACATGATGAGCTTCGGGATCCCTTCAGCCGGATGCAGCAGCTCGTTTCTCCTCAACGTGGTCGTGCTCTGCTAAAGGTCTAGCATGACGCTCGTCGACGCGATCTTCCGCACCGCATGTTGCATCACGCTCAGCACCCATCTCTTCTGTTGGATCAGTCACCACCTCTTTGGCGAGACTGCGCATCTCTTCTGCATCAGCGACTTGTGCCCGCGCGTCCTTGTAGCCAAGCATCCCCTTGGCTGCTCGGTCGACCACATCAACAAGCTCGAAGCCAGTATTGAAGGCGGCAAGAAGCTTCTCTTGTCTGACCTCATTGGCCTTCTCCTTCGACGACCCAGAAAGATCGGTATCTTGCGTGACACTGAGTTCCGAGTATCGAGGTCCTAGCTTGCCACTTTCCACGATTGAGAAAGCGTACTGTTGTGTCTTGTAGGTGAAACGGATGGTTTGCCTGTGCTCAACGCCGACGAGACGATAGTCCACCTTTGCATGTGTTCTTGCCTGTTTAGACGTGCTGAACCCCGGTAACTGCGCCATGAGTCTCGACGCCAGCCAGGAACTCGGGATTGGGACAGCCTCAATCAGAGGAGGACCTCGCAGACGGCCCTGACCTTGGAGGCTTGCCTTCATTTCGGAGATAGCAGGCCCAAAACACTCAGACACCCAAGAGTCGCAAGCTTCATTCTTGAACTTCAACTGAGGGCGATGTTGCTCGTTGACACTGAAGTCGATGGCTTTCTCGGGCATAGAAACAGAATAGTGTCGGTCTGTCAGAACCGCCTCAGCACCATCAAAAGTAGCGTCCACGGGTTCACCATTGTTTTCCGGCCGTAAACGAAAAGTGAATCGGATCTCCGGCAACTGTTCTTTGAACAGCTTTAGCTTCGTGTTCATGCCCTTCGCTGTCGCAGGCAGGGACTTCGCGCACAAAGCATCGTGACGGTAGACGAATGAGACCAGGTTTTGCGTGTCCTCTGGTTCTACGGCATGTGACAGATAAGATAGGACAGGAGACACGTACGGTGCTCCTGGTGTGAAAATGGCATCGCGGTCGCTAAATGCCTGGGGTGTAATGTTGGCCGTGGCCTTTGCCAGAACGAACCCGAGTCGTGTCGTAAAGACCATGGACTTGGCTTCCCAAACTCGAGAATCCTTGAAGTTGAGAGCTTCGGCCAGGTAACGAGACGCAATTTGAGTGGCAAGTACGGAGGAATGCTGTGATAAGGTTCCCCGCGCCGAGGCTGAGGTCTTCGCAAGACTGTACGTCGCTCGGTGGAGATTCCTCTGGCGGTCGTGGTACCGGAGCATAGATGGCGGAAGCTGTAGTCCTAAAGACGTCTTTGCCTGTCCTTCCGCACATGTCGCAAACAGTGCTTTCGACCGAGTAGACGTGTCCGACATGGCGTAAATGGCACGCTGGGCATCGTGAAGCTGGTCTTTGCTATGTGCAGTGAGCTTCAAGTACGGCTGGATAATTGTGTTAGCATATGACGGATAATTGTTGCGATGTAATATTCACCTTCTTGTTTGCACTGATGGTAAATTTTGCCAGAACTCCAGTCGTGGACTTCAATACAGCCAGATCTGACTCAGACAACATATTGCGAGCCGCCAGAGAAATGATGTATGATGTTTCTGCCGCTGCTCGTTGGTCGCCAGGCACTTCTGTCGGTACGAAGGAGCCAGCCGCTTCATCGCATTTAACAGGGATGAGAGGTAGCGATGCAACGACTGTATTCAAACACTTCTGGGAGATGTCCTTGAGAGCAGCCATGCAGGCTTCCTTGTCTCCGGTGATTCGAACCACCTTCTCAGTCAACACCGACATCCTGACATGCCGTGCTTCGGCAATTGTATTGAGAATGAGATTTCCTAGACGTGGAATTAGCACATGCCACTATACATCCTCAACGACTTGACTGACCGTATTCATCGCGGGCCTGAAGAAAACTTTGGGCGTCATATACATCCATTTCTCCAACTTGCATGGCATTGTCGGTGCTCAACTGCCAACCACGTTCAATGATGATCCTCGCCAGTTTCTGCTTTGAAATGTGGTTCTTCGCAACGTGTCCTGTCAAGATCAGGTGTCTCTCATCTGTTGATGAGGTACCCGGTCTCCAATCTGAGTGTGGCAATTTGTCGGACTGCTTGATCGTGCGTATAAGCAGATTGCCGCCTTTTCTTGTAGCATAGTGCTTAAGCTGAATGGTGCGGAACCCTTCAGCCAGCCTGTTGATCAGCTTCTCCTTCTCTTGTAACGTGATTATATCGCCTTTTTGAGGACTTCGCTTGAGGGTGATATCTCGAAGTTCTTCGATGGATTTGTTCGTCGAAGCGGCATCCACTGTCACGCTACCCTTCTTCACAGAGTCCAGAATATCTTTCTTGGATGACCGCTTAGGTTTTGCAGGAGGATCTCTTAGAGTAGCTCCATCATCAATGTCGTCTTCCCCGCTTCGTTCAGCAGTCTCATTCTTAGCTCGATCCAGATCCGCATCCTTCAGCAGGATGATCTCAGCGGGCTTTCCAAGAGCATTAACAGGCAGAGTTTCGGAGCTCTCGCGAACCTCGCCACCCTTCTTCCCCCTCAACTTGCCATGTGGATAGATTTTCCTCTCGGATCGCTTCTTCTGAGGTGGCTGCAGGATTTCCTTGTTCGCAGCGGCGTGTGAGCTATATCGAGCATTGTAGAAGAAGGCGGCGGCGAGAGCGCGATTGCGGGCTGCATGGGACTGGCATCGGAGGCAGACATACGCGCCCGACTGCGAGGATGCGAGCATGTATTACTGTGAAGCGAAAAGGAATACAAATGAGAATTGAAGGTTCGAGATCGCGGACAAACTTTTGGGCAGGTGCGATGCCAGATTAGGAAGTAGGTGATGCGCTCAGGGTTGCGGCTTCCACGCTATGGGTGGGTCTCATCCGAACTACAACCTCGAACTTCATCCAGACATCAGACGGCAATTTTCTTCTTTCATTTTCAGTCTGATATGTGTCTTCCCATATGAGGTCACGACTAAGCTCGCTTTTAAGTATTCCTTTGACTTGGCGATGCCAGTACACCGGCTTAGATCAAAAACTACCTACTTAATGTGAATTTGGCGGTCTCGAAAAACTGGCCTGAAGAGGCCCTCAGCGTCATTATTAAGCCAGTAGTGGGCTGTGGTCTACAGAAATGATGGCATGGCAGGCACCAGACTCTGACAGTGCTACGCATAACCAAATGGAGCCTCTATACGAAGCCTCATCCACCAGGGATTGGGCGCAATCTAACATCCTGGCATGAGCCACATTGAAGCTGGCCGACGATCACAGGCAATGCACTTCTACACGGCAGAGGCAGTATAAGATCTCGTCGATCCCCTCGCACGCTGCTAGGCTCCAGTCTGCTCGAACATACCAGCTCGCTGTGACTCTATCGTCTTCTGCTAGTAGGACACAGACCTGTGCAGCAACGTCAAATCGCGAAACAATCCACTTCGATACCCTCCGGAGGCGCAGATGGAGATGGCTCTCCATCGCTGCAGCGCAGGGTCTGCAAATGCCCTCGCTCAGAATCTTTCCAGTCAGACTTACTGCAGCTCAATTCTAAGGACTGGCGTTATTCTCGATGATGTTTGCACTTTTGATTGTGCACGCTTTTGCACCGATCCCAGGGTATTATTCAGCGAACAAGATATCTTTGCCAGCTGTCTGGCTTTGAATAAGCAGCCAGGTGGACTTCTAGATCCATTCTTCGCGTCCGAAGATTTCGAGGTCATACTGGGAAGGACTCATAACCACTATCGATTCATGTATGCAAGATTATTGCTCCCGATATGGCACGGCAATACGAAACGGCTGTCCGTACACGAACCTAAGTGAGATCATTGACTCGCCTGCAGCGTCTGCGAACCAACTTGGGGTTCTTTTCTCCACACGGACAAATGCTTGCGAGGTGGATCGCACAATCAACGCAGATCTTGGTGGGCCAGGGGTGAGTGTATACAATGTCATTCGAACTGCTTGACTGACAGCAATCTCAGGTCGTGGCCTCCTATCTGATACAAATCATCCTCATCTGGCTGTTATTCACAAGCATCTTTCTCTCAAAACTACGAAGTGTCCGCAAACGACTATCGGAAGAGACCATAGCCATCCTTGCCACCGTTATGCTTGATTTCCAAGAAGCACAGGTCTGGTGGACGATAGCTAGCCAAGTAGCAAGCCTGATGGGGAGGCACCTACAAGCTCGATTTAGAGCGACGTCCATTTTGCAACTCCAAGCTAATTGGCAATTCTTGAGCATCACCTCTACGGCATCCATGACGTGTTGCATCCTAGGTTTAGTGCTTGTCATGGTCTCTGATATATCATCTTTGTGCATCTGCTCCCTGACAGTCACTGCTATGGCTCTGTCTCTGGCGCTGTTCTTCGACCTCGATGGGTTTAAACGACGAGGCAGATTCGACAGCTCAAATACGCGGTTGAGAGAACTCTTAGACCTGACGCCATTTGCTGGTATTCAGAGCTGTGGAGGCCAGCCGCCGCCAACAGTGTTGTGTGGGAGTCGGTACCTAACAGATGATGCGGGCCTGCACTCCGGCTTCCCGAGCAACGTGCTCTACCTCGTTGCGTATGGTGTGAGCGCTGTCACACTGGCGTTGGCTCTATTATGGCACATCGATCGAGCAGTGTCCGCCATCCAAACCGCCAATGGTGAAGCAGAAGACCGTTCGATGGCCTCGAGATGCACAATTATTGAGAGGATCTATTACACAATCCTCGCTCTCACGAAGTGGCCGATCTTCGGTCTCGTCAATGCTCTGATAGCATTCTATATCTGGAGCTTTGCTCGACTCTTCGTGGGCAACTTCGTTGATGATGACTATTGGGGTTTGGGTCAGGTAGTAGCGCTGAGCCTGTGGTATCCATGGACTTCGCGGACGCTCTAATCTTTTTTTAGTAGGGCACATCTCATCATACGGTGTTATCGGTCCGCAACTGACATCCGTCTAGGACGCATGGATGGCTTCTCAAACATACGAATCGGCAAGCCTTTTGGGATCATGAACCAGAATGCAGTCCATCACAATCCCAACTGTCAGCTACGAGATGCCGATGATGCGGACTGCGAGCGCAGTATTTCCCTTCAGACCGCAGAAGCTGTGTCACGGAGGTCGACGGAACGAACAGCTCAAGATATTGAGATGCAGGACGTGGCTCTTGAGCAACGGGCGAGTCCGCGCACATCCCCGTCCAGACAGACTACAGAGCTCCAGTCATTCAGTCCTGGAGAAGATGGGCGTGAAGAGACCGTCGAGCAGAGATCGCCTTGATTCTGTGTTCATTCTGCATATGCGAAAACCGCCATCTGAACTCCTGGATCGCATTAGGCCGAGCTATCATTGGGCAAGAACACAACGATGCCACACGCATAGTCTTCAACAATGAGTATCTTTCAAGATGAACAGACTCGTGGAGATCGAATAGCAGTCAACTGTTCAACTATAGTAATATTGATACAAGGTCTGCTTACACAGTTTATTCCTACACAACCTTTGTCTCAACGCTGCCAATAGGTCTCTCGACAAGCTCCATGACGCCTTCCACGACACCCTTCCTCGCACCTTCCGAGCTCACGTTCTTGCCGCCTAGGTAGCCTAGCCACACCAGTCTTGCAATTCTCTCGTCCTTCAAGCTGCCAAAGTTCTCGATCGCACCCTTCTTGTCCTGGTAGAACAGTGTCAATGTGCCATCGCCGTCTCGTGTAAGCAGGATCACGGAGCCGGTCGGCGCCTTGCCCTTGCCTGCCATTAGCGCCTTGAAGTCCTTCATAGCTTCGCCGAATGTCTCATCGCTGAACCGATCGTTGCCAGACTTCTGCGCAGCCTGCACCTTTGCCGTGATGCCTCTGACCCAGCCATCTCTTAGATGTCCAAAGTCTGTGTTCTTGACAGGTACAACGCGGAAGGCGGTCTTCAGCTCGATGTTGTCCTCGCTCAGCAGCTTGTCCCATAGTTCATAGCTCTTGTCGCCGTCGAGAAGCGTCTTGCGCAATTCGTCCTTCTCGCCAGCAATGAGCGCACTGCCTAGTGGATTGATGGACTTGACCATCTTCGCCTGCAGCGCAGCCAGCGAGCTCGTCTGCACGTACATGCCCACTACGTAGACCTGTATGCTGAAGAGTGAGACAGTCCTTATGCCCAGCCCAAGGAGTGTATACTCGTTCTCCTCTACAGGACCATTGTTCGCACCAGAAGTTGAGGGTATCTTGATCGTCTTTGGGAAGTGCGGCACGGTGCTCGTGCCAGTGTTCACAAGCTCGATCTGCTCGCCCGTCTGCTCGTCCTGTGCAATGACCTTCTGACCGCCCGCAATGACGACAACAGGTTTGCCCTGGAACTCCTCCGTGTTCGCTGACGAGTCCATGCTCGTTCTCGGCAGAAGCCCCGATCCTTTCCCAGCACCTTGCTGCCGACCATTGTCTGGTGGCGGCGCAGGATACACAAGCACCGTCACAATCGTTGCGCCAATGGTGCATGCCAGGCCAAAGGCGAGGTACTTCATGTCCCGTACGTGCTTTGCTCTTTCAGCAGCCCAGGCTGGATCTACAGAAATGTTGTCCATTGGGTTGCGACTCGTGCCCCTCATCTCGCCGGCATGTTCAGATGCATAGCGCGATGCATATTGTCTGCTCTGCGAGAAGGTCTGTCGATTGAGCCGAGAAGGGATGTTCGCAGAGGTGCGGCGCATCGACGAGAGCGACTGAAAGAGGAAGCGTCTGTTGGCAAGACGGCATGCTGAGGTAGCGCTCATCTTAGCTGGAAGATACCGCGATAGCTAGACGATAGGCGCGCACCAGCAAAGGGAGGGAAGGGCAGAGTGAAGAGGTGTAGTTTGTCGAACCACAATCGGCGGAGCTGCGGAGTTCAAGCTCGAAGATCAGTCTGGGGTTGGAAGTCACGGGAAAATTATGTCATGAGTTGGCTTGGCGCACAAACATTCGGGACTCGAGACCGCATTGAGTCATGCATGATCGGAGGACACCTCCTCAGCTTAAGTCATAATGCGTACGAGCTCCCCTGAGCACCATTGGAAGGTGTGATGTTCTTCAGGAGCCAGCCACATGGACAGGGAGAGGCATGAGAACCGCACAATTTGCTCAGATATTCGTTTCAAGGCATAGGCCGTGTCTGACATTGATTATCATCTCTATGACACGAGCCGGAGCACAGCGTCTTCTCGTACAGCTGCCAGCATTCTTCTCTCCACTCTATTTTCGCCGTGAATGGTATGATTGGTGGTGGTGGTAAAGAGTTCGCGGCAGAATGCAAAGACCGCATATCCACAGTTGATCCCCGCAGACCCTTTGGAAAATGTCCCCAGATGAAGCGCCTTTCGAATACATGCAAGTGTGTTGGTGTGTGTTGTGTCGTCATCCACTGCCTGCTCTCACAACCCACAGCTCTTCAGATCTCTCCGCCCAAGCACGTCTAGTAGCCATAGCCCTCGAGAGTCTTCTTGGTCTCCGAATCCACCTTGGCGGCCTTCGATGCCTGGCCAATCTGTGCCCGGGTCTTCTTCTTGCGCTCGTAGTAGGCGGCGCTCTTGGCCTTTCTCCTCTCCTCCAATCTGTGCAAATGTCAGTGACTACCGTCAAGTCAACCATGATCCGACATACCGTGCAACGACGTCCTGGTACTTCCAGCCGAACTCGTGACCTAATCGGCCGACGGTGCAGTATTTGCGACCTGGCTTCAGTCTGAGGACGCGCAGAGCCTGTGGAACGACCATGCGCTTCTGGGTGTCGTACGGTGGTGGGATGCCCTCGAAAGTCTTGAGACGCTCAAGAGCGGCGGCACCACGGGCGGTCTTGTGTGGGATCATGCCACGAACTGTCCTCCAGAACATCTTGGATGGAGCACGGAAGTGGAATGGACCTAATATTTATCAGCCATGAATTCGCATTTCCACCACATGCCAAGAACGTACCGCCACGAGTTGGGTTGAAGCGAGTCTGCTTGCGCAGGAAAGCCTGGTACTTCACTATTGTCCTGTCAGTATCTTGTCATGCGTATGCGATGATCGAGCGTGTCTGCTGGGCGGAGGTCTGGTGTATATGGCTGGCACGTACACTTTGCGCGGAAGAACTCTGCTGGCTGTTAGCAAGTTGTCTTATCTCTTTGAACCCAATTGTGACTGACCTCCAGAGATGTTCAGCTTCTCGCAACGCACAACCACGATCTTCTGGCCCTATTATCCCGTCAATGCCTGCTTCCAATTCTCTCTTCCCATAACGCGACGTACATTGAGCAATTGCTTAGCGACAATGCTCGCAAGGCGACCGAGGAGATGTCCAGACCCATCGATGACGATCTGGAGGCACAACATGTTAGCCAAAGTCCTGTATGTCTCTATCACGAATTTGACTCTTCGGCAAGCAGCAGTGTGCGCATTGCTGCCGGACGCCGAAAAGTCCATTCGCGGGATCGTGATTGTAACGTACGACAGGCTCGAAGGATGACATCTTGTCCTATGTGCTTCACAACTGGCGTGTGAAGTTGTGACTGTGTGATGTGTGGATGATGCTCGGGTTCACGATGTGCAAATCCACAATCAATTCAATTCTGTGCGGTGTTCGGGCCTTGGCAGTCTGTGGTTGCCTGAGGCGTCAACCGTCATGGAAGAGGTAGACACTAAGCTCAATCGGGAGAGAGCACTTGGCGAAATCTTCGAAGTGCGACAGCGAACAATTTCTCATATTTGTCCCTGTGACCCTTTTCAAGACTAAGCTGCTTGAATTTGGCTTGAGTATCGCATTATGTTCATTGTCACGAACGAAACCGAATCGACTCTCATTGAGCCGATCAGATGGTCTTCAGACCCAGTCTATCTCTCACTCGCTTCTCACCCTCCGCAAGCTCACTCTCAGCAGCTTTCGCATACAACTCCTCTAGCTTCTTGTCCACGCCTGGCCCCTCTGCATCAAGCGCTGTGAATTCCTTCGCAAAAGACCCGCCCAAGATGCGCTCCTTTGCAATTCGATCAAAGTCCTTGCGCATGGCAGCCGTGTCTAGCTCCATACTGCCTTTCAGCTGACCATATTGACTGTATACTTCATCAGCATATCATCAAAAGAGCTTCACCTGTTGAGTCACTGACCTGACAGAACTATGGTGGACAAGCTGCCTGATGAAGCCATCATCGGCGCACTTCTCGAAGACTTCCGCGGGTTCTTTACTCAGCCAAAGCTCGTGCACGAGCGCCTCGTCACTGCAACCAAGTGCTTTCAGTGTGCTATACGCTTCTCTGAAAGTTGCTATCACGCTGGGCCAGATCGCCTGCTCGGCAAACAAATCCATCAAGGTCTCTTCTTTGGCGCTGCTCTCGATCACTCCTCCTTTCGTCGCGCCGATGCCTCTGCACAAGGCAAGCGCAACCGCCCAGGCATTGCCGGTACCATCCTGCTCCACGGACACGAAGCACGGGAAGCCGTGACCAGACTCGTATCGCGACCTGACTGATGTACCTATCATCCGCGGTGCTACCATGGCTATGTCATTTGTGGACGACACGTTCAGATACTTGTAGAAGACATTGTAGCCTGAAGCAACGACAACGCAAGCCGTCTTTTTCAGTGTCGGCGCGATGCTGTCGTTGAATAGCTTTGGCTGCACTTGGTCCGGTACAAGCAAGAACAGAACGTCAGCTTCTGAACCGGCGCTTTGCCAATCGGTCGTGAATCCAAAGCCATCAGCTTCTGCTGTTTTGGAGTAACCATCATTTTTGTTTGCAATAATGATGCGGATTGGGCTTATGCCTTCGGCATTGATTGTGTCGCGCTTTGGTCTATGGCGTGAGCTGTCATATCTTTTGTGCGGTTGCAATAAGACTCACAAGATTCAATGCCTGCGCCCTGCCCTGATTGCCATAACCGATGAAGACGATGGTCTTCCCAGCCAAGGCCTTGAGATCGCAGTCTTGATCATAGAACAATCGCGCCGTCATCTTGCAGAGTACTTGTTGCAATGATTCAACCTCTAACAGATATCACAGATCTCGGACCTTCGCTGGCGAATCCAGGTTCTTGAGCAATACACACAATGGCACGCAGGCACGAATTAAATACTCGAAGGGACGATCGTTAACCACGAAGACAGCCCCCATGATTTACGAGCATCATCAGGGTCTGCTTTTACCTTCGCGTTAGCTCATAGCGAGCTTCCCGCTCCTGCAAATGTGCGGGGTGAACGGAAAATGTGGAGTCGCGTGGGAGGTACTCAAGTGGCCCGGAGGCTGACGAGCCGAGACCAACGATCACATGATATGAATGTCAGGCTACTTTTTCGTCTGGCTACACCTGCGATGTTCTCTTGCAAGATACGATCATGTCGTAGGAAATGAGGTCGTGACTGGTCACTTCGTGTTGGTATCTGGCGATGTCCGATGATTCGTCATCACCAACACATGTTTCTTCAGCCTCCTTCGGGTTGAGGCGCAAAATGAATGACTGTAAGCGCATCGAAGACAGTAAAGAAATGACTGACTTCATGGCGACGTATACCATTCAGCAGTGGCCTCTGCCCATCATGGAAGACCCCGCGCTCACGCCTCCCATATGTTCGTTGGTACTTGAGAAGCACCTCTATGCAAGAAAGAGCTAGGATGGTTGGGAGTACATGTTCTCCTTTGTTACTTATGTGTCCTCTGAACGCACGCTGGAGATTCGCGATTGACTTTTGCATCGTGGGCTCGCGAAGCTTATTTGGGAGGCGCATTAGACTTCACTCTGATTTGAACATCAAAGCGAGTATTCAGCCGTCATTAAAAAGATTCCAGTCTTCAAGATGTCAAGATGCATGCAAGTCACCTATACGCAATCTACACGTTCACAAAGCATCTCACCTCTAGCCACGATTCAGACGCGAAACAAAAGCCGAACGTGCCCTCTATCCATTGGCAGTCCACAGATCTCACGACCAGTCGACAGCTGCTACGATGGCCATCCAGCCGCATGAGCCGTGTGCGCCGAGCAATAGAGATGATGGAAACACTACTGTTCAGACTGAGAGTGACATCCTGCATCTCGCTTTGGAAGCTTACTTCCTGCGAAAGACCATTGTCTCACCAGAGGCCAGCGCAGTGCCCTTTCCAAAAAGTCCGTTGTGGAGAGATTTTATACTCAAGCATTACACTTACTATGCTTGCGCCGAGGGACGGATAGTTCAGTCAATACTTGAGCATGAGAACTGCACAGTCAATCACATCGTCATACTCGGACTCGGCACCAACCAAGACCAACTGGCAGAGATCCTGGGTATGGTAGAGTTCTTCATGGAACGCTATGGAAGACTGGTCAACGTTTACGCCCATGATCCCGTGTACGAACACGAGCCCGACTTCGTCGCCCTGCTCGAAGACCTCGACATTACTGTCTTGAGATTTCCAGCTACTGCTTCGAGTTCGACCTCAAGTGCGCAATTTCCGAGCCTGCCAGACCAGCACCAAGCATGTGAGCCATTACTGGACTTCATCACGAGTACGACAATGCTATACACGCCACATTTGACATACGATGCTTATCCACATCTGCTTTCTCGAACCGTGTCTGAGATGATCTTTGGCTCGATGGTCGACAGCGCCATGGGCGACATCGACTTCAGAGGCGGTCTCAGCGAATGCCGCTTGATCTTCAGGGGCATGGACGAAGAACAAGCACAACAAATCTCAGAGTCGTATCGCAAGGCTCTAGAATGTCTTCCGCACATACCGATCGGAGCGTTCAACTTACACAAGCGTGCAGACACCTTGCGCAACCCACAAATGTGGGAAACAGCACGGACATCGCATTACGAGGATTTTGCGAGATATGTGAAGTTGACGATCGAACAAGGTGGGTGTGGCCGTCGGTAGTGGCATGCGAAGAACCAAGACGAAAAATCGGAGACATGCTTGCGCGCAGGATGTTGCGCTGCAGCGAAAGCAGGGAGGCGATGTTGACCGACACTGTTGTCGAAATGTGGCCCGGTTTTCCAGTGTTTCTTCACAGCTCGCAAGCCTGGCGAAAGGTGCAGTGCGTGAGTCAAGTCACCCTGGAATGAGTCGGCCGCATCTTAGGTCAAACTGCTTGATGCCAGGGCCATAACCAGAACGTGAGACCGGGAGGAGGTTGTCATGCAGTAGGAACGATTTCATATTGCGATGGCTGTTGGCAAAGAAGCACAAATTTTGACGTTATTGCGTTGCTTTGTGGTGCAGATCTGCTCTTTCGAGTCGGGAGGAGCCAAGGACAGCGTAGAGATCATTGAATTTTGGCATCAGGGTGCAGTAATAATAACGCCAAAGTCAAGCAGGTCACAAAGTCTGTACATTTCATATACACATTCAGTATGCACAAGTCCATCCTTCAAGGTCCAAGTCCCGTAGGATCAAGCCCCAAATCCATCCCATCGAAGTCAAATTTTCCAGGCATGACAGCGCCAGCAAACACATCATCAGGACTCAAATGAGTTGGCGGATCCAGATTGAACGGCATGAACCACGCCGTGCTCGCGTCTGCGCCCAGACCGCCCCAGTCCATGCCACCCATGTTCCACATGTCGAAGTTGTTCGCTGCTGAGTCCGCTGCGAAATTCGAGGGGTCGCCGATCTGCTGGCCTTGATCGTTGATCGTATTTGAGATCGAAGCTGCAGATGTGGGGTCCATGCCAGCGTAGGATGAGAGCACCATGTGTCGGTCAAGCTGCGAGAGCATCGGTGGCTGGATGAGCGGATTGTGATTGTCGAGCAAATTGTAGTTTTGCGCACCCTCAAGCCCAGTGCCGTTGATCCCATAGCCCGCAGGGCCAGTGAGAAGGCCCAAATTCTGGCCTGCTTGATTCATCATCATGTCTTGTTGCGCGTCTGAAGACTGTGCTTGACCCGCATTCTTCTTTGCATCGTCGGCAGCCTTCTTAGCTTTGGCCCTCCGTGCCTGCTTACGAAGCTGCGCTGCCTTCGTGGCAGGTGACAGAGTCGCGAAGAACTCCTCGACGCTTTGCAGATCCGATTTCTGGCCCAACACTGTATCTGGACCGTTCTCTTCCTTCTTCGCACTCGCTGGATCCTCGTAGTCTGTTTCCGAAACGCCACTGGGATATCGATCGAACCAGTCACCATATTGCAGAATGCCATCAGACTTGCCATCGCGATCCGACGAGCCTTTGAGCACAGCGTCTGCGTGTTGCCTGTATAGCTCCTTCAAATTTTCCGTCACGAAGTGGAACATGCCCCAGTACTTTTTCATCTTCGTCAAGTACTTGACGTTGTATGCCAGGTTCTGCTTGGCCACCTCTTGTAATTTCGTGCTCTTCGAGAAGACGCCCTGAACGTGTACAGTGCTGGAGTAGAACGCGCAGTAGCCGGCGAAAGGTGCGGTGACGTTATGATCGAACGCCTCTTTGATCAGAAGAGAGACATTGTTCGCAGCATCGATTGCTGCTCGTGCGCACTCTATATGGAATTGCTTGGGTATATCTCTGTCTGCTTTGCCAAATCCTGAAGAAGGTAGGGCCCATCTGTTCATGAACAGCCTTACTTGGTGGTAGACCAAATGCAAGAAGACGAATTGATTTGCATTGTGTTCAGTTTCGTGGTTCAGCAAGTTCTCCGGATTCCAGGTCATTCGTGATGGCAAGTTGTCCCGGAAGTCGTCTACAGCTTTGCGTAAGCGTGTGAGCTCGGATTGTTCTGACCAGATGGGATGCTTGTCCTTTTCTCGGCCACCCATGTTCCAGTAATGCACCAGTCGTCCCCAGATCGCAACTAGCTTGATATAGTACGCTGAGGTGCCCATGTTTTCACGAGCATCCTCCAGCTGTCCCGCGTTTAGTTCTGCCGGGTTCAGCACTTTCCCCTCGAGTGTCTCTGTTGGAGCTGAGAGCTCCATCTCGAATAGATGTTCCTTGACTGGCAATGGGATCTCTACAAAGTCCTCAGACATTTGCATCGGTCTGTCAGTGCCTGAAGCATTGAATCGATCCATGAGAAAACACGCCCACATTGCGCGGCGCCGAATCTCTCGATCTGTGGGGCTGATCTCGGAGGTGGTCTTGTGCGCATGCCTGCCCCAGCCTTCCTTGCCTAGATCTTGATGCAACAGCAAAGCAAATGCCATGCGCTGTGCCATGCCTGCCAGCATCCAGCTTCGTCCACCATGGCATGTGCCGAACTCGTGCAGACCTAGCAACAGAAACACGATCAAGACTGTTAAGTTCGGTGTATCCCATCTCTTCAATGCAATTTCTCTTGCGACTTTTGCCCACTCTTCACCACGTAGGAAAGCCGGTTCGCTTCGCAATTCGGGGTGGTTCGAGAAACGAGCAGATATCGCGCAAACTGCTAGTACCAACACAGGCGCGACATTGCCAGCAGTCAACCTTGCCATGAAGCTTGGCTTGTGTAGAAGCGGATAGCTTTGACCGTAGACGTAGTCGAAGTAGACCTCTGCCAGATGCTCTTGGATTTCTTGTGAAGGCAAGTGCTCCGCTCCTTCCAAGAGCAAGCTCTTCTCGTCAGCTTCCGGACCCTTCAAGTTTGACTTTAGCTCGTCGACCTTGCTGCCATGCCTCGACCTCGACCACTTATCCAAGTCTGCTGGATCAGCACCAAACGCCTCATCCGCTGCTCTTTTCTTGCCATTGGTCTTGTTCGGAGGAGTCGGCAAGGCAGGTCGCACGACTGCTCGAGGGACGGCTGACTGATTCTCTTTCGGTATCAGCTTGATGACTCGATCTTCCATCCTCTTCAGTCGCTTGTCGAGCATGGCCATGTAATCTGTCCTCGGTGCAGCTTTGCGCGTAGTCACTTTGTACACGCACGGAATGCGCGACCGCAGACAATGCTTGCAGGCGGGCTTTTCACCCGAGCATCGAATCTTCTTTCTCCTGCAAGCAATGCATGCTAAAGGAAGTCTCTTCCTGTCCTTCCCTGCCTTCGTCTTCATCTCTGCCCAGGCTGGCGGTGGCTCGTTCTTCTCCTTGTCGGACGATTTCTTCTTGCCACTGCTCTGCGCCTGCTTGTCTGCCGTCGACGCCATCTCCGACGCCTCGGCAAGCACATCCATATTCGAGCTTCGTCTCGTACCTGCTCCAGCATCGCTGTTATAGCCCATAATGAGCCCATGTGCATCGAGCGGAGGGAGCACCACAGGTTGCGCCATGTTCGCGGCATTCATGGGCACAAATCCATTCGAGCTTGGCTGCGGCAGCGGTCTCTGATGCGTCGGATACGGGCTTGGGTAGCCCGTGGACGTGGGGGCTGGGAAATCGGGAAACCTTGGACTGCTGCCAGAAGCCATCGATGGAGATGGCGACGGGTGGATCAGCGACTCGATCCGGGGTGTTCTTGCGTCCGACATCTTGTGAGACTCCAGCTGCGCTTCAATGACGCATGGCTGACTGATGCAACTCTAGCCCTCGGGGCAGAGCAACCATTCGTAAGGTGCCCAGCTGGATCAGAAGCAGCGGGACGATCAGTTGCTTCGGTGCTCGATGCGACGAGGTGCTGCTTGGGCTGCGGTTGGGCTCGCGTTCAAAGATTGCTTCTGGATGCGATCGCGGCGGAGGGAGTGGGGACAGAAGCACATGATGTGGAGATGCAGAACATCTAGCTTGCCAAGTGAGCACCCCAGAACTTCACAAACTTGGCTCATCTCGCCCAAGGATGCTCGATGCCGGCAGCCAATGAGAGCGCCTTCTTAGAAGGGGAGCGGATCGTGTGAGCTACTGAACCAGATCTTGACATTGTCAACGCAGCTTCAATACTACATCGCAGCTATATTCTGCGAGCCTCTTGCTACACGCTCTGCACGTCGTTCTCACCTCCTTCGTGTCTCGTGGCGAGTCAGAGAATCGTTCTGATACCGTTGGTTCGACCGAAGACGCGTAGATTGGCCGAGAAATCCCTGTCTCGCATCCGTCTTTGATGCCCAGCCCATTATCAACGGGTACATCCTTCCTGAGTTCTTCGTACTCCTTCAAAATTTCATCCATCTTGATCTTGAAGTATCATCTTCATCGCATCCAAGGACATCCCAAGAAGCGAAAAAACAAGCAATGGCAGCCCCGCTCATTGCGGGTCCTCCCGCCATCCACCCATTCGTCCCACGGGACTTCGGCAGAAGTGGCACGAAGTCTCTACGTAAGCACTGCCCGCGAAGGTGGATAACATTTCGACGAAGCATACGCAACGCGCAATCTCGTCACCGATCGGAGCTTACTCCAGTGTGCAGAAAGCATGAGTTGCATTGATAACTTGTTTCGAGCCGCGTTTCCAAGCAGGATGGATACCGGAAGGTCGGCTGCTCTTTCCTGCCTTTCGAGTTTTCCAGACTGGCTCAATGTTCTCATCTTCTGATAGTACTGGTAGCTTTCTCAATGTTTCCACGACCACTCCTTGCCCTCAAAGATCTTGTTGCTTTTCTTGAGTTGGGCAAGGCGTAATGCATCTCCGTTACTTCGCTCGAGTCCAATTCATCGCTGCCCTAGTGATAGCCTGTTTCCTCAGCTATTCCATATGGACTCGCTCGACCGATGCTGATCATGGCTTCCCAAATCCCTGGGCCGGTCCGATCAAGAGGATAATCGTCTTTGGAGACACCTTCAGTCGCTCACGAAGCATAAGTATAGCAGGCGCCGACCATTACATCCGTGCAGAAGAAATCGAAAACTATCGATGGACGGAAGTCTTGCGAAATGAGGTAAGTTCGATGTCCTGCTCTGTGTGGAGGGAAAGAGCGGCCGTGGTAGTCAACATCGGCCAAAACTAATGACATCTAAGCTTGCATTCAAAGACATCGACAATCACGCAGATGCCTCCGTTAGTGAAGCTGGTAATCTTGATGTAGTTGTCGACAACAATCTGTACGCCAATCTCACAGTTGGCGCATCCCTTCCGTCGACCGAGCTACGCGATGTTGCACAGCAAATCAAGCAATGGAAGAGAACCTTTCGTAGGCGCAGGTTTATGAGGGCCATCGATCAGTACCTCATCACCATCACTGTCGGGCATTGGGACGTCTGGCGATGCTCGCACCTAGACCTTGAGACAGCCAAATCTGTGCTACTCTCAAGTGTACAGTCGCTTTTTGCGCAGCTGCGAATAGCAGTAGGTTCTTTTGATGAGCCCATCACGATCGTGCTGCCCAGTCTTGTGGATGTCTCGTTCACACCGAAGTTTGTGATGCAACTGCAGAGGCCGGGTCCTGAGGCACTGCAGATGAGCGAAATGCAACACAAGCTTGTCTACTTGACTGACTACTGGAACATGGCACTGGCCCAGCATGCAGCGACGTGGTCGTCTGGGCACATCTATATCCCGAATTGGCATACATGGTTACTGAACGAGGTGCGCTCGACGCAGATGAAAAGAGCTGGTCTCTTTGATGGCCACGGCCTCGGGACAGAGACTCCAGCATTCAAAGATGTCTCGAGCCCCTGTTTAAAACCTGTCTTTGAGGTCGATGAGTCGAACAGCAACGGGGTAGCCAGCTCGGTGAGGGGAATCTGCGAGTTGCCGAGACAGCATTTGTGGTGGTAAGACATACCGCTCGTCACTTTTGTTCGCAGAAGAAGATATTGAACGTTTCGACAGGGACGACACGCAACTTGGACCGACTGCCCACCAAATGCTTGGTGAGTTGGCTGCGACTCTGCTGAGATCGAATCAGTCTGCAAACGCGGAAGCAAACGGACAGCCTTCGGTCACGAACAGGACTACAACCACCATTCCGGCACCTCACCTGGTACCTAGTCTTGCTCCAGGAAACTAGCATGAACAGATCTAGGTGCTTCATCTACCCGTTCGCAAGTTTAGGAACCGACATCCGTCTGGAACTATTTGCTGGGACTTGAACGAAATGACTCAACTCCACGAATGATGCAGGCATTTGCACTGCGACAGCATCAAGCATGTCTTCATGCATGCACAACGCGTGGCTCAACAAGTTACGGTGAAGGCAACTTACGGAGGATCGCGGTTGATTTCAAGCAATCCTTTTGGTTCCCCGCCATGCTTCGGTCATTGTCTCACCCAACGCTTAGGCACATTCCACGCGGACTTCCGTATGGGAACAAAGAAGAACGAGCACTACCCACCTGCGAACGGCAAGAAAACATGACGATATGCAGGCCACCGTTGCACTGGAATGTTTCCGCCACAAAGAATATGCTTTAGCCCCATTTCGTCGTGTCTTTGTGGACAAAGCCGAACGGCCGCCTAACGCTACAAATCCTTCCGCCTTCAATCTCGTTGTTTCTGCTGGCTTGTTGCAAGCAGGCAAAGGAGTCTATTCATTTGCAGCAAAGTCTTTCAAAAATGAGCCTTTGAGGTGGCTAGCTGCTGCGAAATCTCGAAAGCATTCCTCAATTCGCATGCAAAGGTACAATCGGACAATAGAATCTCTTTCGGCCTTTATATAACAACGAGACCTCCAAACGCAGTATCCGCGATGTCCCAAAGCGCCGTCACGTCCGCGCCTCGTCCTTCAAACAGAGCTTCGGGAAGCAAAGACATCGATCCCGAATCATCTGTTGCTGCACGTCTGCGGTCTCACAAGCAGACAAATGAGAGTGGACCAACGGCCACGAAAGAGACAGTACAATCGAACGATCGAGAGCTACAAAGGCTGCAGACGCCTGCGGATGAATCCCAGGCTGTAGACCCATCGCCAGCGCGCATGACTCGGCAACGAACAGCGACTGCAGCTCCATCAGACGACTCGTCGACCCAAAAGGACGGAGAAAGTCCGCCGCAGTCTGCTACACCCGCAGAAGCTGTCTCGCAGATCTGTCTTTGTCAACCGGATCCTAAGATCCCTCGTCCAAGGAACGGTATGTCTGATCCCCATTGTTAAGGCCTAAATCTCCTCGCGTGTCATGCGCACCGATTGAATGCCTGCTGATCTTTGCGAATAGCTTTCATCTTGTACCGGCAGAACAACCAGCAGAACATCATCTCACAAAATCGCGGATTGTCCAACCCTGAGATTTCAAAGATTGCCGGGCAGCTTTGGCAGAACGAGCCCGAGGAAGTCAAGAAAGTCTGGAAGGACCTTGCAGAAAACGAAAAGCAACGACACGCCCAGCAGTATCCCGATTATCGCTTCCAGCCGCGGCATAAGAGCAAGACTTCGCCGACGACTGGACCAGGGGAGAAAGTCCGTTGTCAAAAGTGTGGAGGACAAAGCATCGCCGCGAATTCTTCGCCCTTTGCTACGCCGACCGTCGAATCCAAGGTCTCGAGGGTAAAGATCGCCACTCCGCCTCACACGAGCAGAGAAATCGATCCGAACTCACATCGCAAAGTAGCTATGCTCAACACTTCGGGTCAGCCCCACCACAACGAGCGCTACACATCTGTGGGCAGTCCATTGACTCGCAAATTCCCTGAAAGTGCCATAGAGCTTTCGGACCCAAAGCGGCGGCGGTTTGACAATTACAACAGCTCGGTTTCTGCAAGCAGACCGGAAATGGTCAGGTCCATCATTACTAGTGGCCAAACACCAAACACTGTACATGCGCCCTACCCATCACCGAGGTTTGCTGATCCTCGAAGAAGCTCACTATCGGGCCATCCCGATACACCGTACTATGGAAGACCGTCAATCGCACAGGCACCAGACTCGCCGTCCACAATGACGCCACATCCAGGACCGCCAACGATGGGCCCCCCTCTCTCGAGGGTATCGAGCATTTCGGGCAGAAATCCTTTGCACGCTTATCCCGCCACACCCATCAGTGCACAACATCACGGTCTGCCGTACACAGCAGCCACATCTCGACCCCGCACTGATTCTGAGTCTCTCAGACTTGCACCGTTATTGTCACCAGGAGCTGGCGATCACAGTCGAAGCATCGCGGCGATGATCATGACCATTCCAGTGATTGGCAAGCTAGGGCAGCTTCGTCGCATCGCGCCGCCAATCAAGACACCAGCACCGGAGACCCCGGCTCATCGAGTCCGCGGATCCATCATTGCAGTCGAGGGCGATGACAGAAGTGCATCTGAGGCTATGCTTGGGCAACTTGAGACATATCTGCGACGCAACGATGAGTTCGATGTGCGAGTACTGGCCGGCCCACGCGATCCAAAACCTGGTTGCACTATCAAAGACTTCCTGGACATGGTTTCCGAATGGCATGACGAGACTAAGAAAATGACCGAGTTCGTTACTGGCGTAGAATATCAGAGATCCGAGGAGGCGAAGACCACCAAAGAGGTCGGCGAGATGGGCGAATCGTCACCAAACGCGCCCGGAGCTGCTGAGCTCATGGACACGGACTTGGAGGAAGGCGAGGTCGTGGAGAGTACTTTGGGGAAGAACGCGCAGACCAGTGAGCAGGAACAAGAGCTCGAGAAGAAGAAAGAGGAGATGGTGGCTGCAGTCGAGCGCGAAGCAAGACGCCAAAGCGCTGCTGCCGAGCACTCTTCGAAGATCCCACTTCTGTTGGTGAGCAGCTACATACTCTCTGCTTCAAATGCTTGGTCGAGCAGTCTGCCGATCGAAGATGTCTACAGTCCTGCCGATCATTGGGCCTGGACTGCCACACTGTGGCGAGGTATCACTGGCGCCGATCTTACTGTCTACGTACGCAATGTCGAGCGTGAGAGGGATGAGCCTATGAGCGCAGGTGGAACAGCGGGACCGTCTCCGATGGAGAGGAAGGTCGAGATGAAGGACGACGTGGGGGCTATCTTGGTCAAGAGAGAGGGCGGCAAAGTCGAGGATGGAGCAGTGAGAAGAGTCGCCTTCGAGGTTGGTGAGTGGGTGAGAATGCAGGCTGGCAAGCACAATTGAAGAAGATGCCAACTCCATAGCTATTGGAAGCAGAATAGCCCGATCAACGGAAGATTTATGTCTCTTCTGCAGCCTGACATGTGATCTGACACGCCATAACGACTAAGAAGCCGCCGTCTCTTAGCCACAGCCTCGCTTCAGCACGTTGAGCCTTGTTGGGTCGAAAAGCACCACGCTAGACACTATCGTGCAGCTCAGACATGCTCATCACTGGACGAATACGTCCCGCGTTTAGACATTCCCATTATCACGGCTCATGCAATTCACAATGCCCGCGGATAACCGCTGCGTCGAAACGAAGGCCCAGGTTTCTGGGCGGAGTCTAATCCTAGTGCACAAGACATCACGAATTTGCTGATCGCTCCGACGATCGGCCATTACTAAGGGAGCGACATTTTCCTTAAGTCGCGTGGTTGGGAGTCATTATCTTAAGTAGCTTTGTACCTCATTCGATTTTGATTTTGTCGGTTCTGTTATTGTGAAGATGGGGCTTCCCGGAGCTCGGTTCCTGGCACAGCGAGACGCCAGTGGCGAAGCTCGTGACTCCAGCCTCGACAGTGGCGAGAAGGATGTTGCTTTGGCTTTTGTGGGTGAACATGCTCAGCCTATCGACCCAGAGGTCGAGAAAAGGGTAGTGCGGAAGATTGATCTCTTCTTGATACCCGCAATGGTCATTGGTACGCCATCGCATCTGAGCTCGGATAGAACCATACACTGATCCAGAATTGTGTCAAGGCTATGGTCTAGTCTACTACGACAAAGCAATCCTGGGATCCGCAGTGCTCTTTGGCATGACAACCGATCTATCACTCGCGGTTGTCGATACTTCCTTCACGCCTCCTAGGCGTGACACCAGTCGTCTCAGCTGGGCGACGTCACTATTCTACTTCGGCATGTTGGCAGGTCTCTACCCTATGACCTTCGCCTTGCAACGCTTCAACCTTGCTCGAGTGCTCTGCCCAATCGTTGTCGTATGGGGTGGAGTATGCATGCTGACAGCGACTGTCACGACTTGGCAAGGTCTATACGTCCAACGCTTCTTCTTAGGCTTCATGGAGAGCATTATCCCGACTGGATTTATGTGCATTGTGAGCGGCTTCTATACCCAGCGTGAGCAGACTCTGCGTCAATCGTGGTGGTTCTCGTCGACCGGATTGTGGACCATCATCGGAGGCGGGCTGAATTGGGGATTTGGTAACATCGATGGCGGCTCGCTGAAGAGGTGGCAGTATATCTATCTCCTTGCTGGCGCATTGACAGTCTTCTTCGGCGTCTGGTGCTACTTTGTGCCTGACTCACCAGCGTCCGCATGGTTCTTGAAGGAGGAGGAGCGAGTCGTCGCTGTCGAACGGCTGAGAAGCTCTCACACCGGCATGCGGAACCACAAACTGAAGAAGGACCAGATGATCGAATCTGCTCTAGACATAAAAACGTGGCTGATCTTCATCATGATGGCCTCTGCTTACACTGTCAATGGCGCAGTCAGTGGATTTGGGCCTCTGATCGTCTCTACTTTTGGGTGGACCACACTCGACTCGATCCTTTGGCAATTCCCCTTGGGTGGCATTTGCTTCGTGCTAATTCTTCTGACCGGCTGGCTGAGCTTCAAAATACCCAACATTCGCATCATCATGCTGATCTTGTGCTGCCTGCCCGTCATAGCGGGCTGTGCGATGATTTGGAAAAGCGAATGGACCAGGCGAGCACCGACTCCTGTGGCTGGCTACAGCATCATCGGTACTTTCGGTGCGGTGGTCAGTCTGATCATCTCTTTGGGCATGGCGAATGTTGCCGGATCTACCAAGAAGAGCTGTATGGCAGCCACCATTTTTGTGGCATACTGTGTAGGCAACATAGTTGGTCCGCAGTTGATTAAGAGTCAAACTATCGATCGGCACTACCCGATGCTGTGGTTGGGTCTGATCATCTGGTAAGTTGAAGCCACTCGGTGACCGTACTCAGCATACTGACCAGGCTTGATCTAGCTACTGCATCACCATCGTATCTTCTGGCGTGCTGTACTTCGTTATGTGGAAGGAGAACAAGAGACGCGATGCCAGACTCGATGTCAATCAGGAGGAGAGAGACAAGCTTGCATTCCAGGATCTGACGGACGAGAAGAACCCATTCTTCCGCTATGTGCTATAAATATGAAAATGCTAGTGAAAGATTCGAGCAACATGTAGACCATAGACGAGGAGACTGTGCACAATCTGGCCACGACTCACACATTCACCTGTCCAACATTAGCATATCGACTAATTGCGATACAAGTGACATAATGCAGCATGTAAAGCATCCTGAGATCTCGATCGAGCCTATTCTGATGTTTCATTACCCAGTAGACAACGCCTCTGAGAACTTGTGTTCAATAAAGCATGATCATGAGCTGCAGAGACTGTGATTTTCAAAAGCCCTGATGATGGTCGTTTCGTCGTTTTCTCATGTCTGATGTGTGGATGTAGAAGCCGTGGTCTCGCTGAGTGAGCTGCACTTCAGAACTACCTTTCAAGCATTGACCTCATCGCAGCCAAACGCGTCTCAAATGAACCAAAGCTTCAATTTCCGTGCACGACAATCATTCTTGTAGGAAGCTGAGATGGCAGCGCTCACAGAAATGCGTCTGCCATTGGCATACGTGATCGCCGCCGCCCTCGCTGGCTTCTTCATCGGCCGCATCACCGCAACCGCATCCTCGACAACTCCAGTCGCAGGCACCGCAGACAAGGCTGCAAAGACACCCGTCGACAACGATGAAGACTACGAGTCCGAGTCGGAAGAGGAGCAAGGAGATTTAGGTGACTTCAAAGGCTCATACGAAGAATGCAAGCTCGTCCTCGTCGTCCGCACAGACTTGGGCATGACGAAGGGCAAAATCGCGGCGCAGTGCTCACATGCTACATTGGCATGCTACAAGGCGCTGAAGGCAGTCAACTCGCCTGTTCTCGCGCGATGGGAGAGGATGGGTCAGGCAAAAGTGTCGGTGCAGGTCAAGAGCGAGGATGAGCTGCTGGTGCTGCAAGCGCAGGCCGTGAGCTTGGGGTTGTGCGCAAAAGTCATCCACGATGCAGGCCGCACACAGATTGCGAGCGGCAGTGCTACAGTACTTGGTGTTGGACCAGGCCCAAGGAGTGTGGTTGACCAAGTCACTGGTGGGCTCAAACTGCTATGAGTGCTGGCCATGCTCCAAGCACGCAAGCTCTAGAGAACCCGCCAACTATTGTCAAACCACGACGCATACCAACCTCATCCGAGACGTATCTCTCCGGCTCAAATAAGTCACAGAGAAGCGCTTCTTGAGGGCCTGGAGCCAGAAGAGGTTCCTGTGGACTGTAGATCACAATTCAGAGGCACGTATCGTGACGGCAGCGGCCCGCAGGATGCATGATGCCACGGCGGGCAAATCACGCTCCATGGATGATAACAGACCTTACGGGCATTCAATGGCTGGTACTCTATCACGGCTATCTTTGGACGGGGCTGGGATTGCACAGGCACGAATTGCAGAATGATGACAATTGAAACTCATCTCATGCCACTCGGCAGAGAATGGCGGTTCTGATTCGAGGCTCCCTGATGCAAATGTCCTATGCACCTGTAATCAAGCCATGATTGGTTATCGCCGCGAAGCAAAACATGTACATGCAGAATTAAAGTCATAGCCAGATGGTTATCAAAACATACCACTCCTTCAGTGCAAGACTGCGTCACATAAGGGATTGTACGGCGCGAGTGGAAGATACTGGAAAGACATGATATGAACGTGTCATGGCCGAGTTCTGTTCTCACCATGAGAAGGACTCTTCAGAGAAGTCGATGTTGACCCTCCCCATCCAACTTCTGCAAGATCTCCGAACATCATCTGCGAAGGCGCCAACACCGCACACACTCACACCGATTGCGCCAACTGCGCTTGCGACCTCTTGGTCTACCAGAGATGAGATGTTTGGTTTGCCAGGGTACATCTGCACGCTGCTGCTTGGACTATGAATCTCTTTCGTGTTTGTGGGCCGAGTGACGAACAGCATGATCTTCAACACTTCGCGTCTCCTAGGCATCGAAAGAATCGTCGTCATCCACTCGCGAATCCACTCGAGATGTTCTGGCTTTTGGATGATCCATACCAGAACGACCTTGCGCGCTGCGACAGTGCCATTGGCATGTCCAGCGACGAGATCGCGCACGTGAGGAACTTGGTGCGTGATGCCCACGCCCGTGGCGAACAGCAGCACCGTACCATATGAGTGTAGAGTCTGATGCCCGTACGGGCCTTCGAGAAAGCATTTGCTAGTGAAGCGACCTTCTGGAGCTGACTCCGCTTTGCGCCAAAGCTTCTCGGTGAAGCCGGTGCGACTGCGGATGACGAAAGATATCGTTTGTGGTCCTGGCCTAGCAAGAATGTCGACAGCTGACGCGGCAGCAGAGCGGTGCGGCATTGGACCCATGTCATAGCCCTTTTCTGGATCAAGTACCGTGACATGCTTGTTCTGTACAAGTGGAGTTGCCAATTCAGAAGACCAAGCAATCGAGAAGGGGTGGGACGTCCACCAGCCAAGGCCAGGCATGTATAGGTATGCATGTGCACCAGTCCGGAAGGCCCACGGTCTAGCCACGCGCACAGTCACCCGAACCGCCTCACCAGGAAGGGCCTCGACTTCAGCAGTGGTTCCGCCTCGTCCTACGTTGCGCCAGAGGATCCGAGCGACTCGAGTGCCGCGTTCAGTCGCCCATATCGCCACCACACCTTTGATGATAGCGAGCTGATATCTGTATTCGGGCGAGCGAAGGTGGATCCAGACGACACCAAGTATGAGACCGGCAAGTAGCTGATGTACAACTAGGAAGGTCTCGTAGAACGCGTGACGAACTGCGCCTGGAGCTTGGAAAAGAATTGCTGTCATTGCGCAAACACCAATGAAGCCAGTAAGATTGACTTCGTCGTTAGCAAGCGTGCGGAAGAAGTCTGCCCATCCTGTTCCTTGTCAGCGTGAATTAGAGAGTATAATATTCGTGGCACATACCAGCATTACCCATTCGCAACAATTTTCTTGACAGGTAGAAGGTCATGTGCAGTACAGCCTCAAGGACCACAATGCGGCCCAGCCAGCGATGAACAAGATTGTACGTATCGAAGGTAATTGCCGTCAGCTTGATCAGCGGGTTGTTACGGCCGGCAAGGAGGAAGAGAGGGACCATATTCATAATGGCCAACATGCCAGTGCGGCTGATCATGGCAGAGTAAATACTGCGCTTGGGCAGGTCCCAGTCGACATCCCAGATCGTGACCAGAATGCTAGCACCAATGTACAGGATGAGGAAGAGCAGCTGAGCTCTGCTTGGCAAGGTGCCAATGTTGATGGCGGATGATAGCTTGAACTCGCGGTGGTGACGTTTCCGAAAGAGTGGCGCATCGACAAGGTGCTTTCGAAAGAGGCCGTGCAGTCTGTTCGGACTGTTGAAGTAGCGTTGCTTGTCGTTGTTGAGACAAGTGACTGTGCGTATATAGGCAACGGCGTACAAAACTGCACAGTAGACCATGGTCCCGCTCAATAGCCCCATCCATGCCCACAATAGTCCCTTGATCAACAGCCAATTCAAGTCTTCGGGAGTGCTGCGTGCAGCTGCGGTGGAGCTGCCCACTGGAGAGCTGGACGCTGGTGTTGCTGGCGCAGAGGACGACTGGGCGATGGCACCGTGTGCAAAGAGCAAGAGTGCCATCCTCGATAAGCCTTCCATGGCTAAGAGAAGCGCAATGATCCACAGAGGTAATGGCTAGCAGATTCGCGGGCCGATCACACGTTTATAGAGAGCTCCAGATCGTGCTGTGCATGAAGAAAGCCGACAAGATCGTGGTAGCACGGGCGATCTAGACACGGACGCGGGAATTCATGGAAGAGTGAACGGATGTATGGTTCCAAGGTATATGGTATGTTTTGTTCCACGTCGTAAAGAATGTCGGTAGTGCTCTCGGCTGGCGGCGGCTGCCCACTGTCACTGAGGAGATTGCTGCTACGCTGTGACTATCTTGTCAATAACGGTTGGACATCCATTATAAACTAGCATGAATATGGCCAGGGCACCGTAATACACTTGTCGTGTTTGCAGACAGGTGACGTTGAGCATGAAAGTCAAGGCTCTGAGCGGCTAACAATGGATGCTGAGGATTTGCACAGCGATGCAAGGAAGGGCAAAGGTAGGGCAAAAGGTGCGAGACAACCTACGATGAGCAATGGCTGCCTTGCCTGCAAGACAGTGTCGACGTATTGCGGTGTTGGTCACCTGTGAAGAGGAGTTTTTGACGAGACCGAAGATGTTCGTCGAAGAGGCGGGTGATCTTCTTCACGGGATCGCCTGCACGACATGGAACCACACTAAGGTCGGACGAAGTATATATGAGCGGCAAGGCGCACAGGATCAAGAGGAAGAACCGATCGGTCGCGATCGGCGCCACGCGTACGACACTAGATGTTCAGAGTCCACTTTGTATGTTTTGCAGCAGACGGAAGGCTTGTCGGAGAAGGGTGCTTGCATGCACTTGGATAGGGAAGGCACCACCCATCCCCTTGCAAAGCACTTACACAGCATGAATCTCTTGTCCAAAGCGGTGCGATTACGAGCCAGGTCGGGAGCAGAACAAAGGTGGATGCTCCTGAATCGAAGGAGGTCCGCTCTGCTTCGGCCTGGATGCGACTGATTGGGCCGAATTTGGCGGAGAAGGCTGCCCTGGGTAATATGAAGGAGAAACTTTGTTTCAGACAACGCTATCCACCATTTTCGAGATAAATTATGACGCGTCTCGGCTGTCGTCGTTGGTACTGTAGCGTGGAATCCCGCCAAATGCGCTCGTCATCTGCATGGAGATCGCTGTGACGATGGTCACGAGGACACGTGACTCGTCGGTTCCTTTCTCCCATCTTCGTCATTGGGAAACGTTCTTTGTACAGATCGCATCCTCTTGAGGTGTATCAGAATTATCAGCTCTCGATACTCGTTGCTTCTCTCTGCTTCCAGGATTACGACGACGATGACGATCCGTATGGCAACGCGTGTTTGGCTTGCTGCGCGACGAGAATGTCTAACAGTTGTACAACAACATCACCGGTGGTGCCAGCCGCTTCATTAGTCTTGCTACGTGTGTAAATGCGAGTGATGAACAAGAACAACGTTGGATTAAAGATCTGACATCGTGCTTCTCCACCTTTCATCGATAACGTGGGGTTTAACCACTGCTGGTCAAGAAAGCTTCATTACAGGCCAAGGTCGGAGAACAAAACCCTTGGGTGGGAAGACGAACCCAACCCATCAGAACTCGCTTCAGGCAGTCGCTAGAGCCATAATACTACAGGCAGCTGGAGTCGAGCGAACGGATCTCCAGCGACAGTTACCCACTTCGCCGCACACGCATTTCTACGTCCGTGCTTTGACACGCTGTGACGCTGTAACATCTCGAAACAACTGCTCCGATGACCACGAAGCAACAAAGTGTCCCCACTTCTTACCTCCGTGCACCGATATCGTCCAGCATCCATTCGCCGGTGTTTGCGGTTCTTGATCGTTCAGCCTATCATGTTGCACCACGGCAACAGCTGAGAGAGACACCGCTGAGATCTGTAAGAAGACGATCTTCTTACCTGATGCTGGCCACATATGCTCCAGGAATCGGAAGCCAGGACAAGCATCTTATCAAGTTGACCGAATTTGTTATATTTGCAGTCCTGTGCATTATGACCAGACTTACGGACTCAAGCATCACGACTTTGTCCTTCCGGGACGGCCGATAGTCCGCCAACTTCTGGCAAAATCATTTGGTGGTAGGCCGGCACTTTCATTTCCTTGCTTTGATCTTGGACGGCCAGGATATCGTGCAGTATCTTGCAGCACAAATTCATCACCGTGGTTTGAGTACCCTCTTCTAAGGGCGTAAGACGCTGTGGTATGGCATGTCTAGAACAGGCATGGACGCCAGCCTTGAAAGCATTATCGAGACAGAAGTTTACAGCAGGCCTGAAATAATTTCCAAAGGATCAAAAGAATTTTTTGGCAGTCCAGTATTAGTATTGGGGGCTAGTAAGATCCATTTCGAGCTCGATTGGGCCGTATGAAGCCGGTGCTCACGATTGATTTCGTTCATTCCGGAAGACATTTGGGCTATTTCACTTGGACCGAACTGGTTTGTTTATGAAATACGCTTGTTCAAAACCAATGCTGTGGGCCACAGCCCTCAGACGAAAGTGCAACCTCGAGGGAGACGAAAAATGGCCAGAGGTCGTACACATTCGATCATCAATTTTTGGATTCGTTACATTGTCCTTTTCCGAGAAAGCTTCTGCAAGGTATTAGAGGCGATATCAAGTTACGGGGTCTCCAACAGATATGCTCTGTCATGAGGCACCTTCCGAGTCTCATCAAGACACAAATACTTTCGATGTCGCGGCGCTGCGATTTTCAGCTTACGTCACTCTCACCAAAGCCGTTACTACTCACCCCAACACCCTTCCGACTCCGACTAGGGCAGATGCCAGCTGTAGAAGACAACGCCACACTAAGACTCTAGCCTGGACGAAGATCAGCTGAATTTTGAGCGGTGACGCCGCCTCAGCGACGTCGCTTTCACTGCTAGTGTCGAGACGATTATTGGGCCCATTTGTTCTGCGGTCGATTTTGTGATCCCGTTGAAATCCTTTGAGAAGTCCTGTCTATGGCTTACACCGAGTCCACTAAGCACCATGGGTACATAGTAGAAGGCCAGATGTTACGCATTGCCCTGTGATGCCTCCGTGACTTCATGTACGAGTCCGCGGCATCTGATGGGATGTGTCGAATCGAAGTGCTATTTCCAGGCAAGAGAGTGGACAGCTTGGTGCGCTACTCACGGATGTGGCTCTCCAAGTTATGGGTCATGCTCAGGAACGGCAAGGGATTCTCACGGAGTTTGCTCCGACTGCAGACCAGGTGCACATCAAATGCAGCTTCCCCACGTCACTCAGTAAGTGCTGCTCCACTTGATTGTTCAATGAGGGGATCGGCCTTACACTGGAGGCTCAATAAACGTCGGATTGGATGGTCGAGAATCTCCGAGGCCTGACGGCGACTTTTAATCTTGGTGGACCATCAACCCACAAGTGGAGCTCTTAGGCGCTGCACCAGATCTCCCCGAGGAATTCCACCAATGCTGGACAAGGCGACGCTGCAAGATCTACACTGTGGGCTATCAAATGACTACATTGGGCATGAGGTTTCCACTTCGAGATGGTAGCATCTCGATTTCATCGACGGACCTGACTATCACTGGGGCCATTCAGGGTGCAAAGCCGACATCCTGGCGAACAGTAATTCAGAACGCTACACTGAAGCAATTTTTGTTCTTGCTTAGAAAGTCGACGGATTCATGCACGATGAGACTCATGGAGAACAATGACAAAAAGTCTTACGTTGGGAGCGCAACATCACGGACTCGATTCCTATCCCCTCTGGTCTAGTCAACGTCATGGTGGATGCCACAATGGTGTATATAACGCACATGCCAGTGCTGTCTTTCCAAAAAGCATCCTCAACATTCTTGTTCAAGCCTTTCACTTGTTCCACAAGGCACGCTCATTGAGCACATACCGCTCGCTCGCATTTTTAAGACACACTTTCTTTGGAAAGCATTCGCACATCGAAATGAAGTCGACAGTCTTCGCATCTTCACTCCTAGTCGCGCTTGTGAGCGCGGCCCCGCTGCCAAATGACGATGGCAGTGTCGCAGGACCAGTTGATGGTCTAGTTCAAGGCCTCGATCCCGTGTTGGACCAGACATTCGGCGATCTCGAAGCTGGCATCGGCAATCTGAAGAGGTCTGATGATGACGAGGTTGCTGGTCCTGTGGATGGCCTCGTTCAAGGGCTTGATCCAGTCCTCGATCAAACATTCGGAGACCTCGAAGCAGGTATCGGCAATCTGAAGAGGGACGACAATGGAGACGTCGCTGGACCCGTCGATGGCCTTGTCCAAGGGCTTGACCCAGTCCTCGACCAGACATTTGGAGACCTCGAGGCTGGTATTGGGAACCTGAACAAGAGGAGTGATGACGACGAGGTTGCTGGTCCAGTCGATGGCCTCGTGCAAGGGCTCGATCCTGTGCTTGATCAGACGACCGGAGATTTGGAGGCAGGAATTGGCGGCCTGAACGATATCTTGCGTAGAGATGATGAGGTTGAAGGTCCAGTCGATGGATTAGTCCAAGGACTCGACCCAGTTCTTGACCAGACCTTCGGTGACCTTCAGGCGGGCATCGGTGGTCTCAAGGAGGTTTTGAAGAAGCGAAGTGATGGCGACGAAGTTGCAGGTCCAGTCGATGGCCTGGTCCAGGGTCTTGACCCAGTCCTTGATCAGACCTTCGGCGACCTTGAAGCTGGAATCGGCGGTCTCAATGATATCCTTACAAAGAGAAGTGATGATGAGGAGGAGGTTGCTGGCCCTGTGGATGGCCTAGTACAAGGTCTTGACCCAGTGCTCGATCAGACTTTTGGCGATCTCGAAGCTGCCCTTGGCAATCTGAAGCGAGCCCTCAAGGTGTCCGCCTAAATACTGAACGTTGCTAGCGCATCTATGAATGTTGTGTTGCAGGCAGCCCTGCACCAGTAATGATTCGATGAAATGTACCATAGAGCAGAAGTTCCCCGAAGATATTGATCGTTCATGATCAAGTATGAGCCGTGCGTCAACTATACTATTACCACAAGAGCGAAACTCCGACATGTGAACGGTCAAAACATGTCTCTGTTGCGAATTATTTCAGACATTGAGTAAATCACACTATGCGTTTCTAACAGTTCTGTTGCCGCTCTTGCTGAAGGCGATCATCATTGAAGATCCTCTCTTAGCACATATTTCTCTTGATGGTCCTGTGTTGGCCATGGGCCATTTGCTGGGGCCTTTGATGTCCGTCTCCTCCGTACCAGCGACCACAAGGTCAGCCCAGTGATCGATATGACCATGACTCCCGCAGCAACGGTAATACCGGCGATCGCTCCAGAACTTAGGGGCCCAGTGGAGACGCTGGATGCAGATTGAGCTGACGATGTCACAGGCAACTCTGCGAGAGCATAGGACTCCAGTTTAGCTTCAGCAATCGGGACATGGGTGGCGCAGATTCGAGGGGCCGTATTCTGATGACGGAGTCAGCTGGCGGGTAATGTTGGTTCAGCAAACGTTGAGAGCACTCACCATGCCGCTGCCATTGTTGCTTCTGAGATCAGCACAAAACGAGAGAAATGCTACGAGGTTGGCAACGTCCGCTTGCGCTGCCGCCTCTTCTGAATTCTGCCATTCAAGAATCGAGAAAGTGCCGAACAAGACCGCGGTCAGGGCACCAAAAACTTGTAACAGCCATAAGAGGATTTTCTTTGGCAAGGAGTCTAGCTCAGGCTCCGTGAGCTCAAATGTCGACCTTCGTTTAGAACCCATTTTCTATGCATGCGCCTGATTTCCATGGATGGTGCTTGGTCCTCATAGCATTTTAAAACACGTTGGGTGCGAAGCATGACGAGGCTGTGCTTGCGACCAGCGAAGGCATCCCGGAAGGCATCATGCTGTGCAACAGTGAGAGAGCTACGGCATGCTCACCGAATGATCTATGCGGAAAGCCATGTTCAATGCGCATCAGGTGTGGACAACGTATCCTGTCACTTTTGTATGAGTCGACAGCTCGAGAATTGCAAGGTCTTTGCCATGTTGGGCTTGCTGAGTAAGGAGTCAAGACTGCCGCAGCAGTGATCATTATGGCGAAGTCGAGCTTCGCAAGTGATCATCGCAGGAGTAGGGCCAATAAACATCAGGTATAATGCGAATCTATGTTGAAAGAGTCTACTTGATGGAAATCGAAAAATAAGCAATGAAAGAGAAAGTGGGGTCCTCGCTCAAACCCTCCCAGCCACCTGCACTGGTCGGAGCCTCTCCGACCTCGTTGCCATTCTCAGGGTCGCAATTCACGAACTTCAGTCCTCAATTGACTTAATTTTGTTTCAGAGCAAGAATAGCCGTCGCCATGTCAATGACAGTGTCTTCGAAAGGACGGAAAGACATGTCCAATGCCGCGTTTCCAGGACCTGCGGTGATGTTGGGCACCACGGCGGCGTCCTCTCCGACCGGCATCTTTTCAGCAAGTTCAGGCAACTTCTGTCGCAGAACTTCGACAGCCCGGGTGTTTGAAAAGGGCATTCCACCTATCAGGAATCGTTTATTCTGGGCTCCCGGCGCAGTCAATGATCGGACGTGCGCAGTCGCTAGATCGCGGATATCGATGTAGCTTGGGAAGATCGTGTTTGGCATGTCCTGACCTGCGTAAGTTCCATTGAACAGGGAGAAGAAGTATCCGGTCGAAAAATTGAGCTGCTTGGTCGAGGTGATGCCCTGTGTGGGTGGCCCGAAGATGAGAGCGGGAAGCAGGACTGTGACCGTAAAAGATGGCTCTTGGTCCTTAACAAAATCCCAGATGGCCAGCTCAGCTTCTTTCTTCGCGGAGCAGTAGGAGATGAACCCATTGTTAGCCTCGCGAGCCTCTTCCTGCGTAATACTATTCCACCCTTCGTCAGTCAACTCGCGCGTGGCTAGATCGTCACCTGCTGAGATGGCATTAATGGAGCCGGTAACGACAATGGACTTCAAATTTGGTGCATGGCCTTTTGCAGCCTTTAGCAAGGCCAGATTCCTGGCTTTCTTAGCAATGCTCGTAGTTCTTGAGGTCTAACATACCCATCGACACTAGGACGCAGGAAGTCACGGTCGTAGTCAGTGTTGCTGGGTCCATCGAGCAGCGGCGCGGCAACATGAACGACATGGTTGAAGTCATGGCTTCTGAAGGCCTCATCCCAACTTCTCAGGCTGGCGATGTCCGCTACGACGATGTAGTCAAATTTGCCCACCCAGTCGGGGTGGGCTTTCAGAATGGCATCGCCAGCCTGCGCTCGTCGAACGGAACCCGTCACCGTGTGACCTTCACTGATTAGGTCAGCGATGATAGGTGCTGCCACAAACGAGTTGGCGCCGGTGACGAGTGTGCTAGGCATCTTGACTGGAGTCGATGGTGCTTGCTAAGTGGTGGAATTAAGGACTGTGATTGCTATGTCCAGGAAGCTGGAACAACAGGCTGAATTAATATTTCTGGCAACCATGCAGCCAAATTTCACTGCATACATGACTAACGTAGCCCTAGGCAACACGGCACTGTCCTGAAGCATGCTGCTGAGAAATAGCAGAATAAGCACATGGCAGTGAATCTTGCGTCTGCCCAGCGGGAGGACGAAGTTGAGCCCGAGATTTGTCAAGCTGGTGAACCATGCGAGTTGTAGCGCCTCAGAAGGCAATGGAAGCTCCATTCTTGATGGCTACAGCATCTCAGCTGCGTCCTGTTTCACGCAACCACCATATGGTGTGGTGATATCCGTTACTGTCTTGGCTTGGGGGGATATACCATCATGAAGTAGACTATGCCTCTGCTACGCTGAGTTACGAATTCGGAAATGGCTGCAAGGTTCGTAGAGTCTCTCTTCTTAAGACTCGCTTCACAAAAGGAGGGGTGAAGCTCGACTCGTATAGCTCACGATGCAGCCATGCTGGATACCTACCCTGTGCCTTGTGTGGCGCCAATGAAAACAAGCTAGGATGGACCTCCCCTTCCAAGCAAATGCTTGTGCACATACTTCCTCGCATTGGCCCTCGGTGTTGTCGCGACAACGAAGAGGCCGACCAGCTTCAGTAATTTGCTAATCGATAAGCAAGACACTGAAACCCTGCGGCTGCACGGCAAACTTCAGTATTAGGATGTAGTGAGATACGGTCGGATGTTCCGCAGACGTCATGTGTGGGTTATGTAATCCAGCGTGGTGTTACCCGCCTGGAGTCCAAGCCTCCCGCCGAGAAAGGCTTGTTTCTGTCTTGAACGATGCGATATCAAAAGCACATTCCGCACAGTACTTGCAGGTGCTAGGAAGCCTCTCCTCTCGGTCCTTTCGAACTAGAGCCTCATGATCAAGATCTCAGGCCTCACAACTACCCCCGCCGCGGCTATCGCTGCACAAGCGGCAGCGCGAACGACAACTTTTGGCGTGCACAACAAAAAGCGTTTAACGGCAGTTCCAACAATGAAGCTTTAACCTCTCGCAACGAGCCACGCAATATGTGGGTGGATCTCGTAGAGGGAAACGAATGCCCATGTGGCAAGCGGTTTGCAATCGGTGGCGGCATCAAGCACGTGCATTTGGAGAGATGGGTGCTGAATTGTGAGTCTGACATGCCTAAGTCATTTGAGAGCTGGTATATCCTCACGTTGAGCACAGATCTGTCTGGCAAGACGATGAAAAGGAGACTGCAATTGGGGTCCAGGGCGTCAAGGATGCCAAGGGCAGATTCGTTCGATGGGAAGTATACATGTAAATTCCCAAGGTGAGGATAGTATCGAGTAATGAGCAAGGCATGTGTTCTTCAAGCGCGCGCAGAAGGAATGACAGTATTGTACCAAGCGCAGCTGATGGCAGCACAATTCCCATCAAGAGTACTAGCATGCCACTGTTGTCTTCCTCCGGTGTCCAGTAGAGTCCACTGAACCATCCAGCGTGCGCTTTGAGGCCCGGTGAATGCGATCGAAGACAATAGATCCGTCTATTAGTCCTTCGAGCGCCTGTTCCGTCCCATTGACTGGTACGTTCAAGATGTTGAGTGGCGGCTGCGTTGACGCAGATGCATGTAGCGCGTCAAAGGAAGCTGTCAGATACATATCGTCGACGAACACCGCTCTTCAATGATTCGTGTCGCATGCTCCATCGCGATGCTTGAGAACGCGTGACTGGTGTATCGGCCGGAATGAGCCTAGCCGCGCGTATGGATGTTCTCCGGCCGCGCCCGACCTTCTCACGAGGCCGAGGATGATGAAATAGCCATTGTCATTTCACCCTTGTCGAAACTCCTCATCTGGGATTTCGGTCGCTCTGGTTTAATGAACAGATGCGGAGTCATATACATGGTCTGTTCAAGATCAAAAAGACGTGGATGCAGCGCGTAACGTAGTTGATAGAGTTAATAATGTCAGTCTGCCCGCGGCTGGAAAAGCAAAGGCTAGAGCATCACAAGCCAGCGAATCGGACAGCCGGAGAGCCTGGGCCCTGTTCTGCGTCTGGGGAAAGAGCGACGAAGATGGCTGCAGAAAAGCCCCCACTCATCCCGTGACTGGAGGTGCGATTCCATGACTGGAGCTAGCTAGTCACAAACCATACAATTACATACTCAGCCGTTCCGTTTTGCTCCTTCGATATTGACTCCCCTTGACGTTTCTGCTCGCGTGCCCTCCTGCTGTTTCGCTGTTTGAAGATCCGCGCCATTGAAAGCAAATTTGGCTTGCAATTGCTGTGTTTGTGGTCTTGACGTAGCAGCAAGCCTCGGAACGCATCGTCCAGCCCCGCGGTAGCCGTACTCGCATGCGAGCGAACCAGAGGAACCAGGGAAGAGAGCGGCGCGCGCACAGTCGACACATTGGAGACAGCGAACAGGTAGAGGCCTGAGGGCCTTGATAGAGGAAGTCGCAGTCATGTCTTGGAGGCGGTCGGCCCAGTTGATGGACACCATCAGCCATTATGCGAACTTTGTGAGTCGTACGGGTCGAAGGAATGACGCCGAGTCAGACCGCTAATGGCAATACAGCCGGCCACGGGCGTCTCGCTGAGGCAGATGGTGCAGTTTGGAGAGAGACCATCGACTGGTATGAGCAATGCTCAGTGCTATCATGGGTGCAAGTTTGCTGACTCCATAATGCAGGAACGCTTTTCCGCGCATCGCAATTCCTGTCGGAGGAACTGCCCATACGGCTGGCGCATAGGGTACAAGAGCTCGAGCACCTCCCAGATGGCCTGAACGAGATGCCATCGATAGAGCGCGTGAGAGACTGGTACGCACAATCGTTTGAGGTACGCGGCGCACAACAGTATTGCCTCGGCAAGTAGAGCTGATCATGATGCAGGAGCTCACGACGCTACCACGACCGTCGGTGGGCACAGAAGTCAAAGAGCGATTGCTAAAGCCGTCGAAAGGCTCGCCTGATAAAGAGCTGAGCAAGACTACTCACAATCCTAGCGTGAAAAAGGGTCAATACACATCAAGACCAGAGAATGGCAATGGAGACACTGGTGGCGAGAGGAGGAACAATAGCTTGAAGAAGTACTATGTACCGGCAGACGATGGCAACGATTGGCCGCCCGAGCTGGACGCATACAACAAGAAGTTTTCGCAGGCACTGGAGAAGATTAAGAGACGGCACGACAGCGTAGTCACAACAGTCGCACAGGGCATATTGGAGTGGAAGCGAAAGCGGCAACGGATGCAGATCGACAACAACATCCAAGCCTTCCTCGATCGCTTCTACATGTCGCGAATCGGCATCCGAATGCTGATCGGGCAGCACATTGCGCTGACGGACCAGCGGCAACGAACAGATCCAAATTACGTTGGCATAATTTGCACCAAGACGAACGTGTGTGAGCTTGCTCAGGAGGCGATCGAGAACGCTAGATTCGTATGCGAAGACCACTATGGACTTTTCGACGCGCCCAAGGTGCAACTGATTTGCGATCCGAACATCAACTTCATGTACGTGCCAGGCCACCTGTCGCATATGCTCTTCGAAACGCTCAAGAACTCGCTTCGCGCTGTTGTCGAAACCCACGGCCAGGACAAAGAGGACTTTCCTGTGACGAAGGTCATCGTAGCTGAGGGCAAAGAGGACATCACTATCAAGATATCTGACGAGGGTGGAGGAATTCCTCGAAGTGCCATACCACTTGTCTGGACATATATGTATACCACGGTGGATCAGACACCAAACCTGGACCCTGACTTCAACAAGAGCGACTTCAAGGCCCCAATGGCTGGCTTTGGATACGGCTTGCCCATCTCGAGGTTGTATGCGAGGTATTTCGGAGGCGATCTGAAGCTGATCAGTATGGAGGGGTGAGTATCGGCGTGAGGAAGCATCCGTCGCAGGTACACTGACTCGAAATTCTAGCTACGGCACGGATGTGTACCTCCATCTCAACAGACTTTCCTCATCCTCGGAACCTCTGCAATAGCAGTAAGCTCAGGCCGCGATCGTCCGCACGACGTCATGACTAATAACTTGCGCAGACGACCAGTCATGAGGGGTGATTTCTTAACTACATTTTCCATTCCAGAAGAAGGACCTCAAGGATTGACGCCAAGGAGAAGGAATGGCGCCTCTTCGGTATCTTCGAAGAGCATGAGTATGAGTCTGCGAGCTGCAGCCTCGAAGCGGCTGAAGCTTAGCGGCAAAGTGAGTGCGCCGAAAGACATAAGCACGCGAAAGCAAGTGGGTGAGACAGAGGCCATGCTTGAGAGCGGCGGGGAAAGACCGTACAGGTGGTGGAGAAATGTTGGCCTCGAGGAGGGTATGTAATGCGTGCTTTGTGCTTGAGTGACCTTTGCGTTGCGAGAGACAACCCTCCCGCGTTCTTGAAGAGATGGCCAGTTTTCTGATGTGTATATACATAGGCTTGAAATGGGGAGGTTCTGTTGTTGGTGCGATTACCATTTTATCGCTGATGCTGGCCATGATGATTTAATATCTCTGCCAATGCCAATTCGAAACGGACGTGTCTCGAAGAGCACAAGCGAAACAGGTGTCGTATCTAATCTGATCTAAGATGCTTGTTTGTGTGTCTGATACCACGAGATACACGCGAGGCGTTCTCTGCACATAGTAATCGAGTGGTTTGAATCAAGAGTATGTCGATATTTCAGCCTCATCAGGGCACTTGATTTCCTAAATAGTGAACGCAAGTGACGTCTTCCTGCCACGCCTCTGATCCTATGCCTGGACGATAGAGCCTTGATCTTTCGTGTCTTGCAGCAGAAAAAGCACGTTCTGATTCACTTGGTTGGTGGAATGCGAGTTTTGGCATTGCGTGAGCACACCAAAGATAAGAGCGGTCTAGGGTGTGGACCGTGGGAGACAGCGCGTTCGAAAGTATTGATAGTCCGACTGCGGGCGCATCAGAGTCGAGAAACAACCCTCGATAGCGACCGAGCTGCTCGGGCAATGTGTACTACACAAGTTTTTCTTGCTCTAGTTCTTGATTCTTCGACCTTGACGACCTGAGAGACTTTCATTGGCACCATCGGTCGCATTGTGGACTCCCAACGAGAAACTACTCGCTCACGCACGGCTTGAGACGGGTCCACGCACGCACGAACGCATTGTCAGAAGCACGGGAGCGTGAGGTGGCGCAATGGCGGTGACGCAGACGAGGACGAGGCATAGCCAGTCCATCTCAGAATCGAAGACCCAGTATCACGCTGCTCTTGTAAGTAGACACCAATCTCTGTGACATGTCTCCAGAGGGGTAGGACCAGCGTACCCCTCATCACGGTCCAATGCTTCTGGCTCTACTCGGGAGGCCTTCTCCGGCATCTTTCGTGGCTCTGCGGAAAATGGCACATCGGATGCTCGCCGAGTTTCGGAACATGAGTCTCCTTCCACTGAGCGGTGATGAATTCGATCCTTGGTGGGGCTCCTTCACTCCGCATTGTGCAGTTTTTGTGGCGTCATGGCCCGCATGGGTCTGAACAGCACATGAGAAGATCTCTGCATTGCTGCTGCCACTGGAGACTTGGAAGAAAATCCTCACGCCAGCAGCATCCTAACATCGCCGTCTCTCGTGTGACTTGTAGAATATTCTTGTACGACGCGAGACAGCGAATTGAGCCTTCAGCCTCGTCACGGACACGTTGATACTTTTTTGGCCTTCAGTACCCGGCGAGCCGAGTTTACAAAAGTACCTTGCATAATAGGTCGAGCAAGAGCTGTTACTTGCATTTGCGGGACAAGAACTGCGGAGACGTCACGCACCTCAAGAAGCTGAAGAGAATCGCAAACTTGCACAACGACATATCTTGTGGTCGAATTTTCCACGTTCAGCAGTTGTCGCGTGCGGGCCTCGTGAGCGCTTCTAGATCGCGACTGCCTTCTTTCCACAGGACAGAGCTCCGGCACAACATCGCAAGTGTCTCCGACGACGATTCCAGCCAGTTGGTCGCATCCCACACGAACCAGACTTTCGTTTGGGGGAGATCCTTTCCAGGTCGATTGTTGCACGTCACTGCCGGTGTTGGACATCTTCCACTTTGTGAGAGGATCCGCACATATCTACTCTGGCTGCGCAGACCATGGCCGTGGATCCCAGGCCGCCGGAGCAATTCGCCCAGGAGATGCATCGCGTTCCCCAAGGACACTTGATCAGGCCGTCACGGAGGACTAATGGAGTTGGTGTACAGTCAGACGACACGAAAATATGCGTCGTTATGGTAGGGCTTCCTGCCAGAGGGAAGAGCTTGATAGCACAGAAAGGTATGGTATCAGCACGATCTGGAAAGGAGAATTTGCTAATGTTTTAAGTCGTCCGCTATCTACACTGGCTCTCGATCGAAGCAAAGACGTTCAACGTGGGGCAGTATCGACGCACGGCGACCCCAAACCCCTCGGCAGACTTCTTCGACACATCAAATTCAGAAGGTGAAAAGCTAAGGAAGGCGGCAGCGGAGGCAGCCGTGGCAGACATGTGCAAATGGTTTGCAGATGGCAAAGGACTGATCGCCATACTGGACGCCACAAACAGCACGAAGTCACGGAGGAAATGGATACAAGAGCGATGCGATGCTGAAGGCATAGAGACGCTTTTCGTTGAAAGCAAATGCGATGACGAGGATCTTATCATGTCAAATATCATGGAGGTGAAGACGACTAGTCCCGACTACGTTGGACAAGACCCCGAAGAGGCGGCGAGGGACTTCAGGAATCGGATAAGAAATTACGAAAAGGTCTACCAGACAATTGACGAGGACGAAGCGCACATGACATATGTCAAGCTCATCGATGTGGGCAAGCATGTCATCATCAACAAGCTCCAGGACTACCTGCAGAGTCGGGTGGTGTATTACCTCATGAACCTGCACATCAAGCCACGCTCGATCTGGCTTTCGCGCCATGGCGAGTCAATGTACAATCTTGATGGCAAAATTGGTGGCGATGCAGATATCTCACCACGTGGCGAGGCGTACGCACGCGCGCTTCCACAACTGGTCCGCCAAGCAGTTGGCCCCAACACTCAACTCACAGTCTGGACTTCGACACTCAAGCGCACGATCCAAACGGCACGCTTCTTGCCATTCGAGAAGCTGGAGTGGAAGGCGCTCGATGAGCTCGACTCAGGCGTCTGCGATGGCCTGACCTATGGCGAAATCGAAGAAAAATACCCCGAAGACTTCGCCGCACGCGACGAGGACAAATACAACTACCGCTACCTTGGTGGAGAATCGTACCGCGATGTCGTTATCCGCCTCGAACCCATCATGATGGAGCTTGAGCGCTCAGAGAACATCCTGATCGTCACGCATCAGGCGATACTTCGGTGCATCTATGCGTACTTCATGAATGTCCCACAAGAAAGAAGTCCGTGGATGGAAGTGCCATTGCACACGCTCATTCAGCTGACGCCAAAGGCATACTCAACGCTGGAGAAGAGGTTCAAGGCGGACATTCCAGCGGTCAGTACCTGGCGTGGAAAGGGGACAAGCGCAAAGCATCAGCCGAGTCCAGCAGAGACACCTGGCGCGGATGGAATCGAGACAGTCATCAATCCATTCGTGTCGCAAGTGCATCCTCCGACACCTTAATCTTGAGGCCGATACATTAGCAAGCGCATCAGCTGGGTGGCGCGAATTGATGTGTTTATGAGTTCAAGAGCTTTTGTTCATCATGATGAGTGGCTAGCGAGCGGAGAACGACACTACTCAGTACAGGGCGTTTGCATCACGAGCAATTGTCGAATAGCGAGCATAGAGCATGTAGCGTGTAAATGGAACACTCCTCAACTCTGTGTAGAGATTCTGATCTTATTCTGAAGAAGTTAAAACGTCGCTGTTGGTGTAGGATTGTCATCGCATATGTCTCTAGATATGCGGCGATAGCGAAGGAGAGAGACAGAGCACAAGAATATTGAGAAGACCAAAATCACCGATGAACAATTTTAGCGAAGGGAAAGGATGGCTAAACTAAGGACCAGAAAGTCCTTGTGGATTGCTGTTGGCGCATGGAAAAACTTCGAGGCGGACGTCATACATCATCACAACGACAACAACAAACAGCCACCACAACACAGGCTATTCGCCCACAAAAACAGCAAAAAATCAGCACTCGGGTGGTGAATAAATCCTCTGTCTGAACACATCAGCTATCTAGACATTTTCATGTCATCGTGGATCACGGCCGTGTGTTTACAAACATCACTGGATTTTGTGAAGCGTACTTGATCAGTGTTACGAACTCCTCAACGTGATACCTTATCAGATTCGAACCCGCCTTTCCCACTTTGACATGGGTAGACCATCAGGGTTAGCGAATTTGTTAGACAGTGAGTGTAACGCACGTTGGACCATTTCCGCTAAGTTGACGGCAAAATTCATAGATGTGAAGATATTGTCATCGGAAAGGCTGAAAGGGGGGGTTGAGGGTGTTGCTCACTGTGAGACGTGAGATGTGTATTCCCAGTACCGTATTGATGGTCGTCGTCGCTGTTGATGATATGTGTATCTTGGTTGTGTAGGTGCTGTAAATTTGAGTTCAAAGGCGACCGACACAGCGCCTCGACTGGACAAGAACACTCACTGATATTACTCCAGGGTATATGAACATGTAGACCGTCGCTTCCCTTCTCAGGATGCACATCTTCACTTCAGCTTCACTTAATCTTCCCCGCCTCCCTTGCTTCTTCCGCGTGCCCGAAAAGAACGAACTTTGGAACACCGAAGACCTCAACTGATCTTTTTTATCCTCTTCTTTGCCACATCGATCTTGCCGCCCACCCTGTCGACGTCCTGATCGAGCACATCAAGGAGTTGGCCTTGCCCGACCAATTCCTCGTTGATGGCTACGCCCATTTCCTTCATCCTTCTTACCACAACAGCCAAGTCTTCAACATCCAGATCCTGCTCCTTCATAATCTGTTGCTGCAATTGCAGAACGCCTTCGTTGTCGAGTTCGCGCGTGCGCTCAGTCTCTTTCGCCGGTGCACCCAGGACGCGGCGGCTGGACTGTGCGGTGTGCGCTGGCGTAGGGAAAGCGCCGGGCGTGGTCTTCGAGGGCGAGGATGAAGTAGGCGAGGGAGAGCGAGCCGCGCTGGAGCGGGTAACCCATGAGTTGAGGACGCCCTCGAGCGCATCTCGCTCCTTCCTTGCGCGACTCAGCAGATCTCTCCTTCTTCGGACTTCGCCATCACCCAGCTTCTCGGCGCCGTTCTTGCCTTCGCTCAAGCCGCGCAGTCCCTCGTCAAGCCGTAGGATTAGTGTGTGCGCCTTGACCAGCCACTTCTTCGCCTGCGCACCCGACTCATGCTGCAGTGTCACACTGCTCGCCTGATCTCTCTTCGCCAGCGCCAGGCGTGCATTCTGAATATGGCTTTTGAGCTCATTGTGCAAATCCAACCACTGGTGACTGCTCATTGCCTGCTTCACCGCCGGACCCAGTGCCTCTTCCTCCAACACACTCGCTCTCCTTCCTCCACTCGAGGAAGTACTGGTGCTGAATCCCAGAAACTTCTTGTACACTGCGCTATTCCGCCACAAAGCATCATTTGAGGGACTTTCGATCGCTTGCAGGTACGCCTGCAGTCCTTTCCTTCTCTCCTCCGTGAGCTCGGGGTTGTTTACGGTGCGTGTGAACCATGACTTCCCGGGCAGAGGCGCCGGCGGTGCGCTGCCTGCTGTGGCTACTAGCTCCTTGTGCAAAGCTTCGAAGTCTGAATAGCGCTTGGGCAGCGTCTGTGAGCGAAGAGGTGTTTCTATGAGGACGTGGTATGCGGTGTAAGGTTTGGAGGCGTTGGCGGCCGTGACGATCTCTGTCGAAGGGATCTTCACTGTGTATGGCATCGTGAAGCAATGTGAAGGCGAAGAGGATCCAAGTGAGACGACTTCCTGCAGATATGCTCAGAGCCTCGCAAGTGATTTGAGGCCCACTTGAACAGTGGTCGTGAGGTGAGCTCGTGACCTTGTCTGTGCCACAGCAGGCAGCCAGACGGCCGAGTCCGATGACTACTCTTCGATGTGGCAGATGCTTCTGCAGCGACGTAGCCTTATATGCTATCGCAGCAGCCGTTGAAATCAATCAAATCTTGAGTAAGATGTGAGGTTGAAGATGTCCTTGGCGAGCATCATCAGAGAGATCCGCACCAAGATCCATCGGCTGCACCCAGGCAGGCCCCATGTCGCTGGCGCCATGCCCTCTACAGTATAGCCTACCCGATGCACGATCGGAGAAGCTCCGTGGGCCATAGCTCCCTCGCCATGATCCACCGCATCATCGATTGTATCTTTGCGACACGTCCCGTTGCTAGACCAGAACTGGATTTCACGATGGCTGTTCTTCGACTTCAATCTATTCAATCGCATGTTCGCGACGCGCTGGGTATCATTGAGGCATTGCGCAACCACATTGAGCCGCCCTGGGTCTCCCAATACTGTGCACATTGCGGATATCAGCCCAAGACTTGTCCAGCGCTCATATTCGCTCGCTCCGAATCCAAGGATGCCGCCAAAGTTCAAGAAGCAGAAGGCAAGCTCGGGCAAGCGCGTAATCTACTGGTTCCGCACCGATCTGCGATTGCATGATTCGCCTGCGCTCAAAGCAGCTCTCGATCTCGAGCCAGATGTGCTCTATCCCATTTGGTGCTGGGATCCGCATTATGTGTATCGTGCGCGTGTTGGACCGAATAGATTTCAGTTCTTGTTAGTATTCTCGCATAACCCAAACATAGGAGAGTGTTAACACCGCACAGGATCGACTGTCAGAACGATGTCTCGAAACGAATCACAGCCGTGAACAAGAGCTCGAAGCTGTTCCTCATGCGCGAGGCTCCACAGACGCTACTGCCAAAATTATGGAAGGAGTGGAACATCACTCACTTGGTGTTCGAGAAGGACACGGACGCATATGGACGCGAACGTGATGAGGCAGTCAAGAAGATGGCCAAAGATGCTGGTGTGGAGGTACTTTGTGTGCCTGGACGCACCCTCTGGGACAGTGATGAGCTTGTCGAAGCAAACGGTGGTAAGCCTACCATGAGTATGGGACAAGTTCAGTCAGCTGGGGCCAAAGTCGGCGACATTGCGAGACCCATTCCTGCACCGAAAAGCCTTCCTGATCCTGGCGAGCCGAGCTTGTCGTTCGAACACGAGGGACCGGAGAAGAAGCCAGATCTGAATGCTGCGCATCGTGATGGCGACGAGACAACATATGTCAAGATTGCAGGGCCCAACGGCGATTTTGCTGTGCCAACCACAGAAGAGCTTGGATTGAAGAAGCCTACTACACCTCATCGAGGAGGTGAGAGCGTCGCACTTGAAGCGCTAGACAAGATCATCGCAGACGAACATTACACGGCCACATTCGAGAAGCCCAAAACTGCTCCAACACAATTCGAGCCCCAGGCCACAACATTGCTGTCTCCACATTTGCACTTCGGCTCCCTCTCCTGCCGCGAGTTCTACTGGCGTGCGCAGGACGTGGTCGACAAGTACAAGGGCACACCCTCAAAGCCACCAACATCGCTTACAGGCCAGCTTCTGTTTAGAGACATGTACTTTGGCGCACAAGCAGCGCTTGGCTACCCCTTTGGGCAGACCGTGAATAATCCCACCATTCGCTTCATCCCCTGGCATTTGCCCTCGACTATTGATCCAGAGACGAAACTTATCACCGGCTCATATCAGATCGATGATCCTAAAGCAGAGGAGTGGTTCAAGCGCTGGAAATTCGGGAAGACAGGGTTCCCGTGGATCGATGCTTTGATGCGCCAATTGCGTCAAGAGGGATGGATACACCACTTGGGTCGTCACGCTGTGGCCTGCTTTCTTACAAGAGGTGGTTGTTACGTGGATTGGGAGCGAGGCGCTGAGGTCTTCGAAGAATGGCTCATCGATCACGAAGCAGCATGCAACATTGGGAACTGGCAATGGCTCTCCTGCACTGCGTTCTTCTCTCAATTCTATCGCTGCTACTCGCCCATTGCGTTCCCAGTAAAGTGGGACAAAACTGGTGCGATTGTTAGAAAATATTGCCCTGAACTCAAAGACTTTGGCGACAAGTACATATACGAGCCATGGAAGGCTCCGATAGCCGATCAGAAGAAGTGGGGGTGTCTCATCAAGGGTGACGGGAGCGAAGAGGCAGGAGAGAAGGATCAGAAGACCTATCCGAAACCCATGTTCGACTTCTCGGAGCGCCGCGAGCTGTGCATTCGCCAGATGAAGCAAGCGTACGATGTGGGACTTCGAGGCAATGATCCCAAGGTCCTCGACGGGACGTGGCGAAAACTGTTTGAGGATACCCATGAAGGCCCGACAGATGGAAATAAAGGCGAGATGGGTGCAATGTTGGAAGGCGACGTCGAAGTGAGTCATGTGGATGCTGTAGGAGACGAGGAGAACCATGCAGCGAGTCCGAAACCGCCTACGCCAAAGAAAGGCCACAAGAGACAGGCTAGCAGTCAGGGAGGGAAAGCAAAACAGGGCAAGCTCGATGGCATGGTAAAGAGGACGAAGAAGTAGGCTCCCCCACTAAGAAGCTGCTAATCGCCATGCTTTGAACATATTATCTTGCCTCATGCCAAAAACTGCGCTCTTTGATCGTGTCAGGACCGTAGCATGCATGCTCATCCCGTGCATGCAGGACATTTTCCCCGCCTGAACTCAGTGGACTCTTCCTGATACGTGTCCGGGCACGTGTACGGACCGTTCCTTTGCCCATACGCGCACAGCGTCTTTGAATCGTTTTCCGGAGAAGTGCCCGCATCCGCGGTTGAAGATGTACATCCAACTACACATGTCACGATGCCTGAGTGACCTTTCCTGGCGGTATGTACGACGTGCCTCTACGCGTAACAGGGCTGTGACCGATTTCCGATTCGTGAGTGTACGTGATGCCGTCTAGTAGCAGGAAGAATACTGCCTTTGGTGGAGTGATCAGGATCGGTCTTACGAGGAGCAAAAAGTCATCGTTATCGTAAACCCGCAAAGTCTCGTGGTAGTGGATTGAGTCAAATGAGAGAACGGATCCTTGGATAAGATTCGATGGACTAGTTACCGTTCCTAGTTATAATCACTATGAGGCAAGGCACAGAGAGAAGGCAGTGTTCTTCTCTACCACTTTATGGTTGTTCAATGCTGCATCATGCCATGCTCCCATGCAAATACTTTTGCTCGTATCCGTCGCCTATGCACAATCCCGCATCCCGCTCGTGTGCAAAACGATAATAATTGCAGGTGTTCTTGGACTTCATGAAAAGATATCCTCTTCGTGGCAATGCTGGAAATCGCTCAAGATGTCCATAGCGTGGCAAAGTCGAAAACTGGTATAGGCTCGGGCTTGAGTCGAACACCGATTCTGAGGGTGTACGCAGGGATCTCTACATTCGGACTGACAGCGGATATCTTCGGTGAAGATCCTTAGAGGTGCGCTCTGCAGTTGATACGTGTTGACTGAATAATTGTTCGTACGATCCGATTGCTGCGTAGCGTCGCTCGGGTGAAGTTTCGAAAATTTTTGGCGGAAATCAAGGACGGTACGCAGAGTGCTCACGAAGAACGCCACTGAATCCCGAGTTCAACGGCCCTGTTCCTCTACACATCATAAGGTTTCGTGTGTGCCGCTCGCACCACCACCAAGGTCTCCGGGAAAGATATTGGACTTAATGTCCGTGAGAAAGCTGCAGTGGCAGCTGTCCAGCGACCTCCAAGACACTACACGCTATGCCAGCCTGCAGACTAAGGTTTACACAAGAAACTCCCCATCGACTACGGGTAGAAGCCAGGAGCGGGAGCATGATCCATTTGTGCCGCATCCGGAACATGGCGTCGAGATACAACGGCGTTGCTTTGATAGAGCCTTCCAGTATGGGCTAGGCGGCTAGTAGTACCAGTCGTTATGAGGCTCATGGCTTTAGAGAAGTGGAGGCTCGTTATCATTTTCCAGCCGGCTTTCATTCTGATGTCCGGACCAGAAGACCATTGTGTCATTTCGGTCGCCCGAACGTGCTGAGAACGTGATCAATGTGCGCAGCTCGTGCTCTGGCGTCTCGGGTTTCCGCGCGCGAACAGCGCCATTACGGCGCGAGTCTGCGCTGCGATTGATGCAAAAAGTTGTTAAACTGATAGAAGGCAACCAATGCAAAGTCGGAGGGAACGAGAAGGTGCATGCACAGACGTTAGGCGGAATTCTCTCCGGCGCAAAGTATCGTCATACATTCCGAGCTTCCGACGAGTGGATTTGGACAGTGGCCAAGTAGGTAGCAAGAACGCTTGATAAGCGAATGATAGGAGTCTAAAACAAATTAAAATCTTGTACAGCTCGCTACACCTTTGACATCGTTCATCACACTACTCAAATCAGATCGTACCTCAGCCTCCTCTCTGCACACATCCACCACCACCATGGCCACCGCGACCACAAATGGCGCGTCGCAGACTGCACAACGACCTTCAGATCCCAGCCAGCTCCCACCAGCTGCTCTGGATCTTGCAGCCAAATTATTCGATCTCTGTCGAGCTGGCGACAATGCAACACTAACACCCTATCTCGAGGCGGGCATTCCCTCAAATCTGACCAATCACGAAGGCAACACGCTCCTCATGCTTGCCGCGTACAATGGCCATGCTTCGACTGTATCGCTCCTGTTAGCCAAGGGGGCTGATGCGAATGTCTTGAACGGCCGAGGCCAAAGTCCGATGGCTGGCGCAGTGTTCAAGGGCTACGATGAGGTGGTGAAAGTGCTGGCAGATGCAGGCGCGGACGTACGGTTGGGACAACCAAGTGCTGTAGACTGCGCACGCATGTTCAAGAGGGACGAGGCATTGAGAATCATGGGGATCGGGGAAGCCTAGGCTGAAAGCAAGCTTCGCTCACGACGATATGAAGTCTACGACGTTCTCAGCACAGCATAGACTGAGGCTACACGACTGTGCCATAAACTCAACGATAGGATATGAAATCAGTTGGTTGTTGGGCTTCAATGGATATTTCAATTCACATTGCTATTCGCTTATGAAGTTATGACGGCCTTCGCGACTCCCTTTTCCGCAATGCCGTGCTCGAGGACCCCAGTTGTGACGCCATTAAAGTGATTCACTGCATGCCCAGATACTATCTAGTTCTCGTGAATGAGCTTGTCGAAGCCCTCAGCACGAGCATCAGGCTTGCCACCATCGATCTTCTTCGAGCCGAGCTTCTCCTTGGCGTACTGTGCAGCGTATGGGTTGAGGCGGAGCAGAACCTGCTTGTTGGTGAGAGGGTTCTTCTTCTGTACAGAGGTGCGCTTGGTGACGCCGGTGCCGCGGGTGGGTCGCAGGACAGACTGGACTTCGGACGAGTTGATCAGCTTGGTGATGTCAGGCTGCGCGACGGTGGCGGAAGGCAGGAGGAAGTCCTTCTTCAGGGCAGATGGCTCGGTGGTGGAACCGTAGACCTTGTCCAGAGCCTCGAAAGCGCTCGATGTCCAGATGATGAAGCGACCGAGGTGGCCACCTGGGGCGAGCTGGAGCAGGTTGAGCGAGAACACGGAGCATGCCTCGACACCTGGGATGTTACGGAAAGCAAGAGCGGTCTCCTTGCCATCGGTCTCTGGGTTGTAGACGATGAGAGGACCACGGCGCTGGCGCCATCGTCGACCTCGCATCTTACCCTTACCGGCGCGGAGCTTTCTCGACTTCTTGACCTTTGCGATGTCTGGGCCTGCACCAATCTCTGCGAGCAGCTTCACGGCGGCGCTGGTCTTGGCGAGCTTGAAGGCGGACGAGGAGACAACGAATGGGACCTCTGGGACATTCGAGATGCGGTGACCGCGGGCAAGGAGAAGAGGAGCACTGGCGGAGGCAGCAATGGCGGATGCGGTTGCGAAGCGCTTCTGGCCGAGCGAGAGCTTGACGTGCCACTTGCGCCAGACCTTGGCTGTTGCGATTGATTAGCACTGGAAACATAGAACAGAGCTCGAATGGACATACTTGGTGCGAACATGCGACCAGCTCTGCACATGTTACCGAAGGCAGCCTGACCAGCACGGTGGGTACCACCACCAGAGACACGGGGAATACGGGCGACAGCGCGACCTGAGTGTTTCTGTCAGTTACTTCCTTCCCAAACATTTGAATGGCTTCTCTGGGCTCAAAGAGGCTGAATTTATGCCAATTGCACATATCATGCCTCTCTTCACCCATCCATGTGCCACTTCTTCAAGTTCGACATACCAGTACCCCAGGACTCGGCAGAAGTCTGGTGACCAGCCTTCTCGCTCACAGCATATGGCTGTCTCTTGTTCTTGGCCATACCGGTGTGCACGCTCCTGCAATTCCACAAGTCAGCAATCCATTGTCCGTCCCAATTCTCAATTCTGTGGTGTGCGCGGGAAGCCGTACTGAACGATGTCCGGGCGGATTGGCGCCTTGAAGACGTGTGGGAGCGGGTGTGTCTTGTCGCTGGCGGCGCCATCGGCACCGATAATGGTGACGGTCGGTCGGCTCGTCATTTTTGCGGTGCGTTGTGCTGTCGTGGTTGGGGTTAGTTGCGACGGTTGCGAAATTTCGAGGTGCTGCGAACTTTGGTGCTAGATTTGCGTGTGGGTTGCCAAGCCGCATATTCAGGCCTAAGGCATCAGCATTGCATGCCTCGTCCTGGCCGCACCACCTCCGAGCCCAGTGCAGAACGAGCGGACATAATTCGTTCCGGACATCAGCACATCGGCTTGAGCTATTTCTAAACATCCGCAGAATGTGTGGATTCTGCTCAACTTGGCAGCCATTCATTGTACGATACACATAAGACTGCGATACTTTTGATCTGTTGCCGGACGATTGTCTGAAGAGTGCAGATGCCATCCAACGAGACCAAAGATGACCTAGGGACACTGCATTTGAGATTCTAGATGCGAGACAACCTTAGAAATGAGCGCTCACGCAAACGCACTGTGCTTGTTGATGTAGAAGTCGTGTAATTTGCATGTTGCTCTGTTGCCCCTTCGCAATACTCAAACGTCAGGACTTGAATACTTCCAGCATAGAATAGTCCTCCCATGTCCCTGTTGACACTCAACACTCCCTATGTGGCGCCTTGACGACCTCTTGCTCCAGGACCCCTCTTCTTGCATTGCATGCCGCCACCTCGACTTTTGGTGTCGCGTGGCTGGGCCGAGCTTGTGGTTCAGATCCTCTGCAGGTCCCGATAGCATCCCGTAAACCACCAAGCCACGCATGATCACAGCTCCAGATACCATTCGCCAATCTGCGCTTGAATGGCTGCCGTGAAATTCACAAGCAGCCGAGCGCTCTCAAAAGCTTTCCATGATGCTCAAGAGAATAGTGGCGGCAATCTCAGGCCACTAGCAGAGCTGCTGCTATCCTGTTCAACTTCGTGTCTCCTATCGCTGGCTCATGTCGTTGGCCTCTCACTTCGCTTTTTGAATCTCTGCACATCTTCCGCTCGCAATGTGGTGTTGCTAGCCGTCCAGATACCATCCGCCATTTGCCTGTAGAACTTCCTCACGCCCTCAAATGGCTCAGGATCTCCCTCCTTCTTCTGCCAATCATAGAACAGAATGCCGTACGTTGTAAATGAGCCGATGAGCCCCCACTGCACCAGTTTTGTGGCTTTTGTCCATCGTGGTCGCGCCCAGGCGAGCTTGTTTCGTCGTCGAAACTTCTTCTCGAAGCGAAACTGTTCTTTGGGCGACAGCTTGGAGAAGTCAGGAGGCCATCTCTTTTTGGCGCGGTACGGGTTGCGCGAGAAGTCGAAAGGTTCAGCTGGGGCCAACGGCTTGCGGAAGAGATTGAGCAGCCATGACATGGCTGTCGACAGCAGAGTATGTCAGGCAATGGGTGTATCACGATCAATGCTGGCGCGATGCAGTCAGTTCTTGATGCCTTTGACTGATCGCACTGCATGGCTCCGGCCGGCCCCACAATTTCTCGCCTAAACTGTGCTAGCGCAAGAATTTCGACTTGTTTGACTCCACGAAAATAAGACTGCAAGGTTCGCTCATACGTCTTCTATCACACGTTCCTTTAGGCGAGCACCATCTGGCACGCCGAAGAGAGACCCAGAATTCAGAAGGATGGCATCGAAACCCGCTGCTGAGGGCGATGCCACCCTCAAGATCGAGGTTTGCATGGCCGACAATTATTGCACGTGTGGTGCTCTAACGAGAACGCAGAACACTGAGAAACGAGACAGCTTGATTGATATCGAGAAGAAATATCAGCAGTATGTTCAACATCGGCAGTTCAATTATATGGCGTGGCTGACCATGGACCAGACAATGGCAGGACAGCCACGTCTTCGATGCGGATGCTCCATCTCTGAAGGACTTTCCGGCGGACACCACCAACGATGAGCTCCATTCCAGAAAGCCAAAGTTCTTTGGTACCATGGCGTACCCCTATACCAATGGACTACCTCACTTGGGTCACGGCTACACTATGTCCAAGATTGAGTTCCAGAGTCGGGTAGCACGTCACTCAGGAAAAGCATCCCTCTTTCCACAGGGCTTCCACGTCACAGGCATGCCCATCAAAGCCGCAGCCGACAAGATCAAGAATGAGATCGCCATGTTCGGTCAGAACTTCGAGAATGTGCCAAAAGATGACGACGAGGATGCAGATAGCGCGCCGATTCCCGCTCCTACACAGAACGTGCCGAAGACGGATGTGACCAAATTCAAGAACACAAAACGCGGAAAGGCGGCTCTCAAAGGCGCAGGTGCACGATACCAATTCCAGACTATGTTGTCGATGGGTGTGCCCATGGAAGAGATTCACCGGTTCGCAGACAGCGTAGAATGGGTCAAGTACTTTCCTCAGCTGTGGAGGAGAGACATGACAGCCTTGGGCTGTGGTATCGACTGGAGACGCTCTTTCTGCACCACCGACCTAAACCCATACTACAATTCTTTCGTGGAATGGCAGATGCGGAAATTGAAGGCTGCACAGCGGATTCAGTTCGGCAAGCGTTACACGGTCTATTCTCCCAAGGACGGACAGGCGTGTCTTGATCATGACAGAAGCCAAGGCGAGGGCGTCAATCCGCAGGAGTACCTTGCCTTGAAGTGCGAGGTTGCGGAGTGGAGCGAAATAGCCAAGCAGACTTTGTCCGGCAAGCTGCCAGATGGTGCGAAGGTGTCCTTGGTTGCGGCGACTCTTCGACCAGAGACCATGTATGGACAGTCGAATCTCTTTGTCAGTCCTAACATCACCTACGGCATCTTCGAGAAGGGACCAGGCGAATACATTCTCGTCACTCGGAGGTCCGCACGGAATATGGCATATCAGTCGGTATTTGAGAAGTTCGGCGAGGTGAAAGAGATTACCACAATCTCCGGAAAGGACGTCATCGGCACAAAGGTTCATGCTCCTCTCTCGCAGCTGGGTACTGTCTACGTTGTTCCTATGGACACCATCAAGGAAAACAAGGGTACAGGTGTCGTCACCTCGGTGCCCTCTGACAGTCCGGATGACTTTGTCATGAACCGTGATCTTGCGAAGAAGCCAGATTTCTATGGCATCAAGGGAGAGTGGGTGCCAACAGAGCATCTGCCCATCATTGAATCGCCCACCTATGGCAAGCTCATTGCAAAGGCTATTGTTGAGCAGAAGAAGATCAATTCACCAAAAGACACGAATGCCCTCGCCGAGGCGAAAGAGGAGGCATACAAGGAGGGCTTCTACAAAGGCACCATGATCGTTGGAGAATGCACTGGGAAATCGGTGCAGGAAGCGAAGGAGCTCATCCGCAAGAAGCTGATTGATGCCGGTGACGGGTTTCCATACTCCGAGCCCGACGGACTGGTCATCTCGCGGTCGGGTGACGAGTGCGTGTCTGCTTTGCTCGATCAGTGGTTCCTAGCGTATGGCGAAGCCGGCCCAGATTGGCGAGACCAAGTGCTTGGTCATGTCAACAATGAGGATGGCGAAGGATTCAATGCATACAACGGCGAAGCCTTGAACAGCTTACAGAAGACCTTGTCCTGGCTCAATCAGTGGGCTGTGACGAGACAGTTCGGTCTCGGTACGAAACTCCCATGGGACAAGTCGCAGCTCGTCGAATCCTTGTCCGACTCGACCATCTACATGTCCTACTATACAGTCGCACACTACCTGCACAGCGACATCTTCGGCTCAAAACCAGGTATCCTGAACATTGCAGCAGCAGATATGACTGACCAGGTCTGGGAGTACATTTTCGATCTCAGCGACGACATCGATAGTGCGATCCCGCAGGAAGACCTCGAGAAGATGCGGCGTTCATTCAAGTACTGGTATCCGCTGGACGTCAGAATATCAGGCAAGGATCTCTTCAACAACCACCTTGTCTTCATGCTGTATGTGCATCAAGCCATCTGGGGTGGCTCAAAGCGCACGCAGCAGTACCTCCCACGCGGCATTCGCGCTAACGGGCACGCACTCATGAATGGGGAGAAGATGTCAAAGAGCACAGGAAACTTCTTGACTCTGGAGAATGCTGTCAAGAAGTATGGTGCCGACGCAACGAGGTTGGCATTTGCTGATGCTGGTGATGGTATTGAGGACGCGAACTTTGAGGAAACGGTGGCGAATGCTGCGATCTTGAAGCTGTACGAGCTGAGGGCTTGGATCAAGGAAGTCATTCTCGAGCCACGACTGCTGAAAGAAGGGGAGACATTCGATGGAGTCAGGGAAGCAGAGAAGATCAGGACTCTGGACATCATCCAGCGGACGGGCGAAAAGAACTTCCATGACAAGATCTTTGAAGTGAGTCAGACTTCTTCATTGTGGATGACTTTACTGACTGGACATGCATAGAACGAGATGAACATGCTCTACGCTGAAGCCGTCAAGCAGCTTGAGGCGACTAATTACAAGGCAGCTCTAAAGGCAGGCTTCTGGGACTTCACCGGCGCGAGAGATGCTTACCGAGTCGCTACACAAGCCACTGGTGGCATGCACCGCGATGCGATCGTGCGATACGTCGAGGCTCAGGCACTTCTGCTCGCTGCCATCACGCCGCATTTCTCCGAATACATCTGGCTGGAGGTTCTGAAGAAGCCAGAGACGATCACGTTCGCGAGATATGAGAAGGTGCCTGAGCCAGATGCAGCACTAAGTGCTGCTATGCTGTATGCAAGACAAGTTCAGAGCAATATCGGCTCCACAGAAGGCAATATGTTGAAGAAGCTTGGCAAGGGCAAGGGCGTGCAGTATGATCCGAAGGCGGATAAGAAGCTCACGCTCTACATTGCAAAGTAAGTGCGCTCCTCTCTACTCACGTCCGGAGTCTATGATGAGATCTACAACAAAACAATTATGATAGGAAGAGGATGACCTTGTCAATGACAGGGCTTGATATCACCTTCACGATCTGAGACATCTGAACAGCACATATCAATACACCACAAATCATTCCGATGGATGCTGACCAACGCGCGACAGGTCATTCCCAAAGTGGCAGGATGATCTCATCTCCCTCGTCCGCGACTCTCTCGAAGGCACCCACCTCGACACGAAGAAGGTCCTCCCCAAGATCGACAAGAAGAATAAGAAAGCAATGCCATTCGTCATGTCTCTCAAGAAGGACATCGAGTCTTCAGGCAGCGCGGACGGTCTGGACAGAAAGCTCGCTTTCGATGAGAAGGAGGTGATCGAGCAGATCAAACCAGCGCTGGCGGCTACGGTGTACAAGTGTAAGGAAATCGAGGTTGTCGAGGTGGATCCAAACGAAAGCGATCTGCCTATTGCAGCACAAGGGGCAGTGCCTGGGGTGCCGGGTATTGATTTTGCGAATGTGTGAGGTGTGGGACATACACCGCCGGAGGCCTTGAAGCTGAAGGCATGGATCGTTTCGTGGCGACCGGGATTGCAAGAACACACCTATCGCTTTCAGAACCTGAGAAGGCTTGCAGGTGCTGATGTGCCTCCACTATCGTAAAGCATACCAGCTCGCTGAATCATCCAAATCCACCTCTACAGATTTTAGCGACGTTCCGGCTACGCCACGTATCAAGATACAGACGTATGCCTCTCCCATTTAGACGGTAGCCAGTCAATATATTCTCACGGTTGTGTAGGGCGAAGCATGAAGGAGATCTTTATTATACGACAACATACTATACTCCTAGTCTTATCTCTAACCGTATAAGAGTATCGCGTAACTCCCACTTCCTTCTCTAGCTATACGAGAGTATAGCGTCTTCTAAATCTTTCCTTAGAGCATATAAGAGTATCGCACGCTCTCATACTTTATAATAGAAACTCGAAGTATCTAAATTATACTTTTAGTATATAGAAAGATAATAGAACTAAAGTATAATATTATAGTACTAGAAAGTATATCAATCCTATTATCCTTTAATATAAGTAAGCTATAACCTAGGTGCTTCGTATCATAGTATTAGCTTATATAGTACTACTAAAAACTTAAATACCTAGGCTATACTATATATAGAAGAAAAGGTAATTAGTAGGACTTAGGAAATTACTAGTAAAACGATTAACTTAGATTATCTTTTTATACAACTTAGCTATAGCCTAGATGCTTTATACTATAGTATTTAGTATATATAGTACTATTATTATTTCGAAGCACCTAGACTATACTATATATAGAAGAAAAGGGAATAGAATTTTAGTAATTACTACTTAGAAACTTAGGATAGATTATCTTTCTATCTATATATAGTATAGCCTAGGTACTTTATATTATAGATATATAGTATGAAGTGTGAGAGTGCGTAAGGCTCTTATATAATCGGAGACATGTCTAGGAGTACTTAAGATTCTCCTATAATTAGAGAAGAGGATGGGAGCGCGCAACGCTCTTATATAATTAGAGAAGGGTCTAGGAGATTTATAGTATTTCCTATATTTAGAGAATGATTTAGGAGGAGTGAGACTAGTCCGGAAGTAGGAGGATTACTCCTATGCTAGGAGTTAGACTCTAGTGTTTAAAGAGTAGCTCTAGGACTAGGAGAAGAGACAATATACTCGTACTAAAATCGATATACACGTTCCTATAAGCATTTTACACCGTTCTTTATCTTATTCTACTCCCATTATCGGAGTGCGATTCTAGGCCTTAACAATAGCCTTCTATGGCCAGAGGGGCTGGTGTGAGACCCAGCCGACTTAGAGACAGACATACCCTCATATATAACAATAGTGATAATAGAATCTTAGAGCACCTAAGCTATATCTATATAAAATAAAGGATAGCAGAATTATTGAGAAGTCGAAGTATCTAGACTATACTATATAAAGAAACAAAGAATAATAGTATAGAAGAAAATACTAATTGAAAATTAATCTAGATTATCTTTCTATATAATGTATTTATAGCTAAGGTGCTTCAGATTATAGTATCCCTATATATAAGACTATTAGACACTCGAAGCACCTAAGCTATACTATACATAAAAGAAGAGTCAATAGGACTAAAGTACTAGACTATAGTACTAGAAACTAGTTTAATTCTATTATCTTTTTATATTAGTAACCTATAGCCTAGATACTTTAGATTATACTAATATTAGTTATAGTACTAATAAAAACTCGAAATACCTAGACTACAAAAGATAATAGAATTTAAGGAATTACTAGTGAATAAGTTATACTAGATTATCTTTCTAAATATTAAGCTATAGAGTAGATGCTCCGTATTATCGAGTTACTATATATACTACTAATAGAAACGTAAAGCACCTAGACTATACTATATATATAAAATAAAAGACAATAGAATAAAAGTAGCAAATCAAAATGCTCAAAGATATTTTTATCCTGTTATCTTTTCTTTTATATTTAGTATAGCTTGGGTGCTTCGTAGAAATAGTATTAGTATATAAACAAATAAGTATAAGAACCTCGAAGCACCTAGACTATACTATCTATAGAAGAAAAGATAATAGAGTTCAAATAGTTACTACTAAGAACTTTATTTTATATTATCTTTTTATGTAGCTAGGCTATAGTCTAGGTACTTAGTATTATAAAGTGCGAGGCGGCAAAACCCCTTCAGGAAATAGAGGTTCCCCGATCGGGTATGGCGCACATGCTAACTCACCCCTAGTCGCCTTATTAAAATATAAAAGGACTGCTCCCTCCCTCTTCTCTTTACGACCCTCCTTAACGCCTTCCTCTCTTCCCTCGCTTTTATCGGCTGACGCTTCGCCCGTACCTCCTAAATCCCTATCGATCTACTGTTCTAGGCACCTACGACGCTGACGTATCTCGACCCCTACGCCTAGGCCTATCGCGGTATCCGGTAATACTCTCGATCGCAGATAATATACGTATATTATCCCGCTCTAGATATCCGCCTAACCTATACACGCTTATAAACGCGGAATAGCTAGTCTAATTATATAGTAATCGAATTAATGCGCTCGCTTAGCATAACTTTAACGACCGCTACGTATAGCTTAATCCTTAGCCTAATACCGTCTAAGCCTAGTAAGAGATCGATTAGTAATAGAGCTATAATCTATCTACTTCCCTGAAGTTAATGCTTATATAGCACTCGGCTAGGCCGACGTATAAGTTATACGTATATACCTTCGGGTGTACTATATAGCGCTCTACTACGTATAGTACGGCGGGAAAGCGAAGCGAGTACCTCGACCCTCTTTAGCATAACTAGAGCGGAATGCTTAGAGGCTCTTACGGCCTAGTCAGGCTCTAGAATACTCTACCCGCTACCTAACCGAGGTATTCCCTTCTTCTTATTTCATTACAACTGTCTTCGTAGTAAACATGGCTGCGCGCTCTTCGGCGTCCGGCGTTAGGCCTGGAGGCCACGGTCTTGTGGCCATCGTCCGTGGTCGGCTTGCTCGCATTAACGGACAGCGTAGATCCCGGGCTTAAAGTAGTCACGAGCATAGTAACGGGGCATAGTTCGGCCGAGAGGATTAAATAAAAGGTAGCGCTCTTTCTATACAGACTTAAGTATTATATAAGGAGCAGGGTTTATATAGAGCGTATAAAAAGGCCCCGGGGTTTAGTATTCACGCCGATAGCAGACCCTATTGCGATATAGAATTTTAGATTATTAGGGGCTTATCGGTAGCGCGGCTATCGGCCGTGATGCACTAGAAGGCGTAGTAGGAATATAAACGTTATGCTACCTTCTCAGACTCTTACTATAGCTAGTAGTAGCTTTATCCGGGATACCGTGCTCGACACAGGTCCTACTATAAATTCTAAGGATGCCGGATATTTAATAAGCGGTATATCCGTATAAGGGGTGGGAAGAGTACGCGGTATATTCTATACGCGATCCGCTTACCTTCGGTAATACGTCCTCCGGCAGAGCGGGGGAACGTCTTAGGGAATATAAATTAGCGTATGGTCGAGACTAGTTATATGACTAATTATAGTATTATTTCACAGCTACTATAATAATAGCAACTATATATAATTCCTTTATAGCCTCTACCTTTGATAAGTTTATTCCCTATACGCCTCCTAAGCCTAGGGTAGTTCGGAAACCTGCTTAGACGAAGTCCCGCATCTATAACGGTGAATAGACCGATATCGATAAACTAATTAGATATCTAGCGGAGGAAGGGGATTATTATCTTAATATACTTAGGACTACGCCTATACTTAATTTTTTTAATCCTAGTTCGTCCCGGTTTAACTTAGTATCTTTAGTATAGTTCCTAATAAAGGTTACTAGGTAGCTAAGCTAAAGGCACGTAGAATATACTAGACGATATCGAATATAGTGGAATAAATAGCATCGCGGTCGACAGCGGTATAGTCTTAGGCACTATATTATTATCTACGCCCGATCCTTCGAAGTAGGATTCCGGAATACCTACTACTCTTAATTAAGCGGAGGACTATACGGTCGAATACTAAGCCCGTTAACCTAAAAGTCTAAGCGTCGCCGTAGGTCTAGAGCCCGACTATACTAAAGACTCTATAGTCGAAGTTACTCTAACCGATAAATACTCCGATAGCACGCTATTAGCAGGGAGTATACAGGTCTAATAATTAACGGGTACTATAGATCCGCGCGCAGACGATAATATTTCTAAAATTAGGAAATATCTAGGCGAGGAAGTAGACGAGACTTATGGAGACGCCGGTAATATACTATCTCTATCTAACTACTTAATTAATAATTTTATTCCTCCGTCGCCGTACGAGCCCTTAATATCAGAGGTATAGCTTTCCGGAAACGCTTCCGAGGATATAAGTAACGATAATATTAGATTACTTCTAGCGAAGCGAGCTAGGTGGTAGCGGAGGTAGCGCAGCCCGTATAGCCACGAAAGGACACCGTTCTCGACTTCTACTATACGATAAAGTTTATCGCGTATACGTAAGACTACACGACTAAGAAGGTTACCATAGTATAGCACTAAGAGGATCGACCCGAGAGCTCTTATAGATGTTTCGTAAATTACTGTAGATCCGGACTGGACTAGTCGGAGACTAATTCCTTAAAGGCTTACTTAGATAAATTTGCGATAGCTTACGCCGGGAGAAATATTTATAGCGTCTATTATCTAGGACGAACGCACGGTAGTAGCATTTGTATACGATTGCTTAATGGTGCTGATCAAGGATTTAATCGGCCGTGGCTGCGAGATTGGCAGCCTCGCTATAATGCCTATTAACCTTAATTCGTGGCTACTGACTGGCTTTCTTCGTGTGAACGATAATCATAAGCCACATTCACTTGTTCTATCTGCCCATCTCGTTAATGCTGCGATGGGCGAACCGCCAAACGAAAGGCTGAGCAGCTCGTGTTTGGAGCATACAGATCTCGATTGTGGCCTGATTGACCTCTATGACAGTCTGCCCGCAGAAGACGATGACGGTTCCATCTAAGAAAGTCTACAGTTCATCAACAGGGGTAAGCGCAGATCTAAACCAGGCTTAAAGCGAGGCTTCTGGGAGCCGTCCGAAGAGAAAGTCCTTAGAAGTCTTGCAGGACGTAAGACCTGGGATGAGATAGGCAAGCGGCTGAATAGGTTATCGGGAGGGGTGTTTTAGCACTGGGGAAAGATGCAGCGTGATGCGACAAAAGGACTGAAGCCTCGGCCCATAAGGAAGAAAAATGGAGCATTCAGTAATTAGCTTGTCCTTCCTGGAATGGTGTACTAGGGTCTGGTTGTATCGAGCACAGCAGACTTCTGTTCTAAACTCTCCAATAAAAGTCGAAATTAGCTAGTTATGGTAGCAAGATCCTCATCTTACCAATGCTGACATGGCAAACCTGATTCGAGCTTTGCAACTCCACGATGGCTCACAATTCTGCGAGAGAAGCAAGTCAATCATGGCTCACGTGGTTGTGGAGGACTTACAGTGTCAAGTGGCTGTGCGTTACTAGCTTCAGCGCCATAAGCTCAAATGTAACGAACCTGGACTGATCTCAGGCATGCAGAGACATAATGACGAATCACGAATGCGCTGAGTAGTCGACCCTGTTCATTGTGATCTTTCCCTTGTGAATGCGTCGACTAGTCATGCAAATTGAGCCTAATGTAGTTAGTCTCTAACGCTTTGGTATTGCTGCCTACTACTTATGCTTAGATATATATGACTGCTGTACCGTCCGCTCAAAATGCAAGTTTGTCTTCGGAATTTGCATACCCAAGACTTCACTGCCGATTCACAGTAAGTGAATAATGACCTCTCAAGCATATGCACCTTGCGAATCTAAACTAAACTTCAAGATGTGTGAGATCCTCGTAACTATCACGAAGTACGCCAGTTGTCCAAGTTCTTGTAACACGATAGATCGAACCCTGCGTATGTGCACAGCTGCTTAAAACACAGGGACCGCTTGTACTAATCCCTCGGACAAGGTAATGGGCCAAAGGACGTCGAGAGCGCAATGTCTAAGTCATCGTGATGAGGGATATTCTCAAACTTGATAGATGGCAGGGAAGGGGAAGAGGGGATGGGGCCTGCCACGAAGATGACAACATGCCATGGCTTAGTATTCAGGCGATGAGACAGAGCGTAGGCGGTCGAACGGCAAGCTTGGGATCTGCATCATTCGTGATGATTCGCGTATGCTGCTTGTAGCTTGTCATAAACCTCATGCGCAGATTGTATTTGCAGCAGCCAACACGCCCTGATTACTCCCTCTCCCGGAACGCCATTTAATATAGGAAACTGCGATAGAGCATACAGTTGTTTCACTTGAGAGCTCGATATATCCTTATAGGGACTGGTACCAGTCATGATTTCGTATATCGTTGAGCCAAGGGCAAAAATGTCGGTTTGAATGTCCGGTGTCGCGCTCGAACGTCCTGGTAGTAGAAACCTAGCGGAACCCATAGCTGAGGAAGATGAGCCGTTTATCGAGCATCCGCCGAAATCGGCGACTTTGACCTGGAGGTTGTTGTCGAGTAACAAGTTTCGAGGAGAGAAATCGCAGTGGAGGACACCAGCTGAGTGCAGAATGTGGAGTCCTTTAGTCGCTCGAAGTGCCTATTCAAACCGCCGAGACGTGGATATCATGTCGTTATGCTTGCGTAAATGATCGCGAAGTGTTCTATTCTTCATGTATTCAAGGATGATAGACCCGTCTTTGGGATTATACCCGAAGAACTTGATGTAGCATCGGCAGTCTCCCAAAATCTTGTAAACTTGGGCCTCTAGGCGAATGTCTTTGCGACAGAGTTCTGCATTAGCTCCAGGCCATGGGGACTTCACCACGCGATTAGGGGATATCAATTCGATGATGCCGGAGACACCCCCAGCAATTATCTCGCCCTTCGCCTTGTGTACGGCGTACTGAATGCGCGTTTCTCCAAATTCAACTATACTCTGGAAAGCATTAAAATCGTGCAAAGACCAAAGATGGATCATGTAAAGGGTTGCATACCTTATCCAAGAGTGAGCTTTTCCCAGAATCTGGTTGCCGAAATTGTGCAGACATCGCAAATTCGGAGCTCATGACTGTGCTGCTATTTCAGCGGATCTGGTTCTAGGATAGGCGAGACCAACTGAAGCTCAGACTATGGAGTAAGCACTTTAATGTTGAAAGACTGGGCTGCATTTGATTCCGGCTAGGTGGCGGCTCCAAACCCGCAACAGGTTTTATTTACTTCACCCACCTCTGTTTGGTTAGCGCCGCTCCCAAAAGTCACATGACTGAATTTTGTATAACGGATGCAAGCATGATCCCGAGGCTACCCGAAAGAAGTTACTGCGACCAACGAAAACATTTCGTAAAGATCGATGAGTCAAGAGTCCCGTAGTTGAGGCATCCTAGACTGGTGCTGCTCTGCTGATGTGGTTTGGTCTGATTGTGTATTGTATTGTTCTAGCTAATGTGCTGAGCTTTTCCCCCCTTCTGGCAAGCTTGCCTCGCAGTCCTGCCTCAAGCTACATCCGGTATGTAACATGATGTTGTTCCAAGTCATGTGCTAGTCTATGGACGGAGGTGCAGTGTCCGCCGTCGTTGCCCTACTATCAAACTCATTAGCGATGACTATCCTTTGTTTTCGTCAGGCATCAACACTTACTCGAGCGCATACCACAATGTCGTGCTCCTCTTTGCTTCTGCTGCCTTCAGACTACAACTAGTCTACAGAGCTCTCTTGCAATTTGCAACACCCTTCCTTGACGATTCGATCATTGGAGCCTCGAAAGCAAGAGTAAGTCATTTAGCAGCCTCGCTGCAGTTGAAAGCATAAGATCCGAGCCTACCCGCAGGCCGACAATTCCCTGGAGATAGTCTACTTCATTTCTTGTCTGCTTGCGTTTACGGCGCGCCTGTATACTCCTGCGAATAAGTTGATGCCACGAACATACCTATGCTGAGCACGAGATCACGAAAGCAGCAAGGGCTGGACAGCGCAACACGACTCTTCCTTTCGCACCCCTCCACGTTGTGTTCATGCGCAAGGCAGCAATCTAATTAGTTGATCTGTACAGTCTGCTCTGGGTTCCATTTTCTCGTCCTTGCTGCGTTGCACGACCGCGTATATATCCGGCCAAGCTGCTCATCCGACACATATACAAGCTGGGCAGTGAGTACCACGTACTGAGAGCAGCGAAGCCTCCACGCTAATTGTTCACACAAGTTTATAAAACCTATTCCTGAAGCGCATTTCTCTCAACCGCTTCGAATCAGTCTTTAAAAGGAGGATTATAAAGAACCGGACGCAGCCTTAATCCTCGAGGTAGGCCCCCGACTCGACCGTAATCGCATTCTTCCTAAAGACGCACGCATTCGACCTAATCGCATATCTGTAATAATGACGGACAACGAGATCAAGCTCAGTAAGGGAGAAACGTCACTATATTGTGTGAGCGCATATGTCATTGTACAAGATGATGGGACCCTGGTACTGAATGACACTGGCGAGTCCTGTAGGGTTGAAGATGGGAAGGGAAACTATGTGGATATTCTAGATAACCAACAGCGGAGTCTGGAAGTGAAGGCTTCCTACAGAGGAAATCTGGTACGAGGGAAGTTGACCCTGAAATAAAGCATGTAGCGTGATTGACCAGTTCCTTCTACTCAAATCCTATTCCAGTTAACTTGAAACCGGTGTCATAATCTATGATAGATATAAGTACGCAATCTCCTCCTTTCCTAGGCACTGCTATGAAAATGGAACTGGTACTCATCATTCCCCGAGCCCTTTCGTCCTTGACGAAATTGCTCCGCTGTGCCCCTTCGTGGAGCGGAGTAGGCAAGATAACAGTATCGTGTGGTGTTGTCACCGTGAAGAGATTGTATTTATTCTGCGGTAGCAAGATGTAGTTGTCTATCGCCGGGACATAGGCCACGGTATGTGGTTTGACGATGGATGTAGGCAAGTTGATAACAAGATCAGAGGTCTGTTGTCCTGAGCAAAGTTAGGCCAATGCTAATGTATTCCGATCTGGAATCGCATACCAGCAAGTTCGCGCAGTTTGTACTGGGTTGCGAAGGTGTTCAGTATGGAGGCGGATGGATAGGAGGCTTCTTTGTCTCGGAGGAATTTGAGGAGGTTGAGTCTTTCATCCTCTTTAAGGCGCACTAGAGTTCTCTGTGCGAAAGAAATGATGCATAACAGTGCAAATCCAGGACTGCAAAGGCGCAGGAGATCTAACACGAAGCTTTGGTGAATCCTGCTATTGGGATTCAGATCCTGTTTTGACTTCCTAGCGAGATCTGTCACAAGGTTTAACGTTTTGATATCCTGATCATCAAGACGTTGCCGGACACGTAGCCGTTCTGAAGTTCGTAGTAAGGTTGCCTCCCATTGATTGCTGATTCCCGAGAGTAGCGATGCTAACAAACTGCGGCATTGCTGAATAGAGCTTTGCAACTCATCATGTGAGAGGCTGGCGAATCCGGTTTCTTGGGAGACACGACCCTTTTGTCCAGTCTCGATGTAGATGGTAGTCATGTTTACTAGTCGCAGCTATCTTGGATTTGCCGTTCAAGAGTCGTCGGAGAAGACTAGTGGAGATGATCAATGAGTGAGAGAATGATTAGGAGATTGTTGAACGATGATGAAGACCAGTACCTGTATGCGACGATAATCGAAAATCACTGGTGATTGTCAAAAAACAGTATTGACTTATGTAAATTTTCAAAGATATGCATAAACAAGCAAAGATTAGCAGAGAAAAATAAAGAATTACGAAGATTGCCGAAGATTTGTAAAGATTTGCGGGGTCGGGTACCGCTCACGTGCTTTTTATCTGCTGGTTAGATGACGAAGACGGTCCTAACCTATATCGCTAGAGCGGCTGACACGTGAAATAGAGTCTGCACTTCTCGCTACGTGGTGTGTTATTCTATCGAGCGGACGCGGTCAATCGTGGTTGTTGAGCAAGAGAACATAGTAGAACGAGTGAGGTAACTGTTAGTCGTAGATCCTCGCTCTAACTCACAACCTTTCACCATCGAAGATGACTAGTCTCTCGAGCATATATGCATGCGGTACCCCAACTCTGTGTAGAAACAACCTACTACTCGCGCCTCAAGCATGGTAATCCACTGGAACTGCTCGTTGAGGAGTAGCCTGCAAAGGAAGCGCTAGAGTAGATCTCTTTGCACGAGGCTGTAGTTCCCTACTGTGCCTATTAGTTAGATGACTGGTCGGACGTAAGCCAGAAGGCCGAGCTCTAATCTATTACTCGTGCCTTAAGCGTGCCGTGCTGCCGGTACTACACTGAACAGCGCATGAACTGCGTATTGGGGAGCAGCATGCACACAGTGCAAGTTGCAGCACAGGACGTGAGGGCATGGTGGCTTCCTTATGGCTATGACGGGTATAAAGGCCGGTATTCCATCCGTTGCGATGTCTGGTTCTTTAAATCAAAATACAAACTGTCAGATCAAAGCAACAACTGGCTTTGCCACAACATTATCTCGATTCTCCACACGTCATGTCGAACACCGAGGCTCAAACCGCGGAGTCTGCCCCAACAGCGGAAGACAGCACAACCACTACTAATAATAATACTACTAGTAGTGGCAATGCACAAACCGGTAACGATCCCTAATCGAGTAACCACTCCGTAGCAACGAGTTCCTCTCAAGCTCTAACCAGCACTCCTAGCACTAATAGGATTCGGCAGAGTATTTAAGGTAATACTTAGACGCCTAGCCAGAATGAAGCCCGGTTTATCGATAACTATTTACCGGATACGAGCGAGGAGGAAGCTTAACGTCTTAGTCTTAATCGTTTTCCCTAGACTAAATAAAGCGGAGGGAATAGGGAATAGTAATTAACAGAGAGGATAGCCAGCCACGGATATTAATCTAAAAATATAAATTAACCTGATAATTTCTATCCTTACCTAACTATATCATCCCGAGCCTGATTTGACTAGTGCAAGCTATAGAGATAGAGCCACGGGACGCGAGCAGTAACCAGATCGACGTGATCGGAGAATCCTAAGCTATCGCGGGTAAGATGCAGCGCTGTGCATCCCGGCTGCTCGCTCCGTGAAAGCCACTGTGAAGTTCCGTATTTTATATACTAAGCTAAGTCGTTTCGGATGGTATGCACACCCGTGATCGCGTATATAGAAGCGGAGGGTTTATTGGATATGCGGTAGTCTAATCCTTCGTCAACAGTTAGCTTTCACTAATATATATATTGTATGCTTGTTCGTCGACCAGCTATGGCAGGAGTCGATCTTTCTATGGTATTCAGCGCCATTTATTTCGTTGTAGTCTGGATCTATCTTAGACTCCGTTATCGCTACCTGCTACGCTCAGCTATACGTCTCCGCTTGGGCGCACACATATCTTCACGGAAAGCGTCGGAAAGGCTACGTGTAGTAATACGATAACAAGACGTATGTACTGTTGTTCATTCACTATAGATCCTATTTGCAACTATAGTCATGCTGCTCGCTTGTCTTCAGCAGTACGATGTGATGGTTCGGCTCGGTGGTAGGTTACTCTTCTGCCAGGACCTTAAGCGAGTAAGCCATGACGATTCCTACGCAAAAACCATGTATTGATTCGAATCCAGACATCAATCTAGATATATATGCTTTAGAAAGATAATTTGCTGCCTACGCAGCTGAAACGGGCGTGGTTTATAGAGGTCTGCCTTTCTACCGTCGTGTTGGGGTGCGGTATTACTTTTGCAGTAGTCTCTAATAAGTAAGCTCTATAGCATCCTGTTTATGATCGTTATTTATATTAACTAGACAAGACTAGGCGTGTTCTGGGCTGTCTTTGGGACCTTTACCGCAGTCTAGTGCGCTAAGGTCCTTACGGTAATCACGAGTAGCCGTGTAATGCTAGAGCGCAAGCATCCTGTCCTGATCGTAACCGCGTTAATATCGATTGCTTCTACTATAAGTATCGTGATTCTTGTCCCTATGGTCGTTGAAGCCGTTAGCGTAGACGCTCGGTTTAGACTCCTTCCGCTAAGCTTTCTGCTATTACTTACGAATATTACCCTTACTATCTTTAGGATGAATAAGGAGATCTAAGAGTCGAAAAACGTGCAGAGGAGCGGCAGGAGCTTGGTTAAAGAGCTAAGACCGGTTATAAAACGTGATAGAGCGAGCATATCTTCGATCCTCTCGTATAATACGGGGATCGCATTGACGTGCGATACACATTCTCTGGTATACTAGAACAGTCTAGAGAAGGTGCACTATGCTTCGAGCACTAGAGTGCTCCCTGTTGATGGGCAGCACATTTTAACTTTGTGAGCGTGTTTTGTGTTGCAGCCTGGTATAATCATTTTTGCCTTACAGCCTTTGGCCCTACACGGCTCTACCTGTCTGTGTCAGCTGGCCCTGAACTTGTACACGTCTTACACCGATCGCGCTGAAGTTCTAATAATAGAGTCTGTATACGTAGGTCGACTATACATACGTGTTTCGATCCCTTTATAAAGTGTTTTCAACGAGCAGCTCTTTTTATAAGTAATTCTACGATAACCTTACCACTATGCGACTTTATAATATAATCCCTACTATAGGTAAACGGGCTTAGCTAGCATGCGAAACGCGCACTATATTAAAGAATCTAAAGCTAGTAAAGAAGGAGGGGATGCTTAATCTAATAGTATATATATTACTAACACCAGGCGCGGATCTCGAGAGAGAATTCTTTATAACCAAGGTACGACGATGCCTATAATACTAGATAGTCGCTAACAATTATATAGCATACAGAGTTAAAGAAGCTAGTTAAACTAAGATTACACGCTATACCTACGGTACTAAGGAAAATATTAGTAGCTATCGAGATTAGGCTATAGGGAATTACTACGGTAAAGAATTAGGTTATAGTACTCGTAATTCTGCCCGACGTCTATAGGTATACTAAGATCGAACTCTTAATTAGCAAACTCGATACTACTAGGACTTCCCTAGCTATTATTCTAAACGCTAGAGATTACCTTATTATTTACGACTATATATAAGTCGTCGGAAATCCTAGGTCGTAGAGCCTTTTAATAATAATAGGAATAGTGCCTAACCGAGGAGTAGTCGGCACAAGCTAAGTACTATATATAAGAGATATTCTTTATTTATTAAGTCGAACTATCTAAGTCAGACGCGTTCTACGAGAATTAATCGAATCCGAATTATCCGAGGTTATGCGTATCGTCCGTAATCAGGTATTAGTTAATATATCTCGCATAGCTGGACGGAGGTTCTATCGTGAAAGCTAGTCTAGACGTTATAACGTCGTCGCCTACTAATACGCTTAGGCTTGGTAAATGCAATAGAAGCGACGGCGGTAATTAAACGGGAAGCGTGTGTACGAACTACTTAGCGACTATATGCACGTCGACCTAACTCCCCAGGGCGGTTCCTGAAATATGTTAATTTAATATATCGCCAAGCAGTGATGCAGCCATTATCATACCATGACAGAGAGTAGTTGCTATCTCCCTAGAGTCGTAACAATCGTCATCGAAGTTCGTTACCCTTTCTTCCACACGAGCTCTCTTCGCTGGGCGGGCGGAGTTAGCAAAGAACCTCATCTACTATAGGTACACACGAATAGCGATAGTTATTGGGATAAAGCTACTAATCTCGGAGATAATTATCTAGTTAATCTACTGTAGAGGACGATTGAGGTGCGCTCGGATAAACAAGACTCTAATAATAACGAGGTTAGTATGCGCTTCCTATGTCTTTTAAGTGCTAACGAATTATATATATACTACTTTTACGTTAAAATGCTGATAAGTACTAATAAAAACGCACTATTAACCTTATCTAATATGTTTACAGCCCGGCCTAAGAGGATGCTGTAATCGAATACCCTCCTATCCCTTATCTTATCCCTTTAACGATGTAAGTTCTCGTACAGCTCTTCGAATAATACCTATCGGCACGAACTTTCTCGATATATCCGATTACTTAATTTTCCTACCTTTACGCGCTCGTCGACCTCTCGTACTAGAAGGGCCTTATATATTACGCAGCGGTCTTAATCCTGTCTATCCGCTAACTCGAGGATACATTTTAGAGAGTATTCTAAGCTAGATAGTCCTTCTCTAAGACCGAAAAACACGCGCGGATCTTTCTTCTAGTTATCGTAATTAGAATTTAAGTACTAGGCCCTAGCCGGCTATTGGTCCTTGATTCTCTATCGAATCTTTTCTAGTTCTAAGTCTGTGTCGTGGTCGCTGGACGTGTCCGTAGGTTGAGTGGCACCATAATTATAGAACGTCACAATACTCTTCTCTTTCGACACCTCGTTATAGTTCTAAAGGTCCGTTTAGTCGACAGTAACGAATATACTATCTTTATTAGAAGAAGGTTCAGAATCGTTCGAATTTAGCTAAATCGTAATATAGGGAAATCTATCTTTAGTTTCGCTATAAAAGAGCCGAACGCCTGGCCTTACGAAGATGATATATTAACCTACTTTCACCTTCGCTATTATATAGAAGTATACGAGAAGAAGGCGGAGACTAATACCGGTTATAAGAGGAAGATTATCGGGCGTAATATAAACTATAAGCTATATAGCTTAAATAGGTATAGTCCCTGCGCTCGTCTTTTAGTTTATACCGCATAGGGAACGGTTCTTATATCCTTCGCTTCCAGGCTCTAAGGCGTATGAAGTAAGGATTAATCCGAAGCGATCTTATTAGGCATATAGTCGATAGGTATAGCATAGGTATATCTAAAGATCGACGTATAAGCTATCGTTTGAACGCTGCGCGTTCCTTTCCTTTAAGGTTCGTATAGTCTACTAATTTTAACTATCTACCCGTCGACTCTCGTGTCTATACACACTAGACTATATAATTAGAAGAATAGTAATACTATATAACTAATTACGATTAGCGTCTTTCCTCGGGCGCTTCTAGTTAGCTAACGCTATAGACCTGCTAGATAGGCTAGGAAACCGCTTTACTAGCCTCGTATATAGATATCCGCGGTAAGTCTACCGAGCTGCGCGTCCCTCTCGACAAGCTAACTTATTAAGCTTATATATAAGTAGGGTGCTGAGGCCAGCGCAGCAAGGCGAACTTATATCTCCCTTTACCGCTTTATTTAAGTAATATAGCGCCCTACGCTCTAGCTTATAGACTACTAGTACGAAACGACGTATCCGATCACTTAGACCGCGAAAAGGATCGATACTAGTCGTACCTAGTAGGGAGAAGACTATTCTCATCCGAGGAGCACTCTGTGATTATTAGGTTACTCCTTCAGCTTAGGCTTACCGATATTAAGAATCGGATCTATAGGTAGAAATACGGTACTAATAACGACCGTCTACTATTCTAGGCATCTATAGGCTATTAGGCCTTTAGTAGTATAGTTTTATATCTTCTTAGTAGCGTATGCGTAATATAGCTTTAATTTAGGGAAGCGGAGCTCGAAGCACGCGTCAGGACCGCCTTCTTTAATCTTAATCCTAATCTAGTTATCGCACTAGCTAGTATAAATTATACGATACGACTATTAAAGCTTCGTTATTTAGAAGATATAGGCCACGCGATAGCTAATCTATTTAGTACTAACTACCGCTACCCGGACGCTGTTTTACGTAAATAGTCGTCCACTTTTAAGGACCTATAGAGGGTTTTACAAGGTCTACTAATCCCCTATAGAGAGACTCTATCTAAGGATCTGATAAGAGCACTAGTAATTACCCTTCTTATTATATGATCGGTGTTTGACTGAGCCCCTTTTAGATAATAGCACGCGAGATAGCGTCTAATCTCTAAATATATAACGCACAGGCCGTTTCTCTCTAGTCTATATAGAAGGCGCGTTTTAGGTGTTTTATACGATAATAAGGTCTCCTGCGTCTAAGCGAGCCGGGCGCGTCTAAGGTATTACTATTTATATATTACCCGATTCTATCTACGAGCCTTACTTAATATAAGACGACTCGCTAGAGACTTCTTAGACTTATTCGTAAAGTATTAACGTATACCGTTAAGTTACCGTTACCTTAAATACCTCTAATAGCCTACTACTAGCCGGAGATGTTGATATAGCCTAGTATAATTCCTAGCAACGGCTCCCGGCCATAATACCCACGTCTAATTCTTAAATAATTAGAAGCTCGACTGTATAAAATCACCTCTCACCTTTAGAAGCATATTAACGAGGAAGAGCGAGACGACCTACTCGGGCTATTTACCTATTAGAAGCCTTTACTACTTGTCTTTACTAGTAGTGTATATACTACCCTCGGCCGTGCTAACGTCTAGAGTAAAGATACGTATATAGGTATTACCGATAAGTATCGGAAGTTAATATAGAGTATACTAAGAACTAAGGCTCTGCTCGAAAATATATACTATTCTAGTAACTAAACGGACTTCCTAGAGGTTAGGACGTATTTAAGTAACGAAGAGATCTTAGGGAAGCTATAGGAGCGCTGCTACGAGTAGATAACTCTTCTATAATCGGCAGTAAATCCTGTATTCAGGCAATCCGATATAGTACTTAAGGTAAGTAAATAGCGGCGCTAATACCTTCCTCCCTCTAATATTATAATAGATAGTATTTAAGGCTACCCTCGGGCAGGTTACTATCGATAAAGCTCTCTCTTTATCCGAGGAAATTCAGCGACCTCGACTAAAGATTAATATTCCGGGCTCGGATAACCCTTAGTTAATACTAGAGGAAGCGTGCCGCGATCTAAAGAGAAGGGATTTTATAGAGGCAAGATAAAGGACAATGATCGCCCTACAGACCGATTGCACTTCTATCGACCTCAGTGTGTCAAGATATGACAATACACTGGCGAATTTCAAAACCTATCTATCGACCTCCTCAACCTCCGTGGTTGCCCTCTCCATAGAAGCCTTTGGACATCCGGCCTTGTAGAAGTCATCGACCGCTTTTAGAATACCCTCTTCTAGATCCCTACTTTGCACTTGATCTTGAAATAAGGTAGCGATAATATCGTAGTAGTAACGGAAGCGCTGCTTGTCTATATAGTAGGTACTATGCTCCTCGACGCCCTTAAATAACGCTCTTATCTTCTCCTTACTCTATATTCTCTACGATTTAGGATAGGAAGTCGCTTCGCCGTTAGACAGATTTAATACCTACTCCGATTTGTAATAGGCGTCTATAACGTTATAGGTTAGGTACTTCTACTTTATAGCAGTCTATATATACCTAAATATATCTCTATAATAGCACTCTCCGTTAGCCTAAGTCTGACCTAGAGTCTTATAGTTTAGGTTATGGAGATTAACGTAGATCTTACAAAGGAGCTCGATAGATTACTCTCTCGTCTATTAATTTAGTGCGTGAGGCTTTTGAGAATTCTAGACTAACTTGAGATAATTTATCGATCGTATCTTGGTTTGTAATACTAATATTAAGGAAGAGACTAGCTTCGGGTGTGCACACATGTATATGATGATAAGGTTTGGGCAGCCCGGCCTGTATACGTGAGAGATACTGAATAGACCGAATTTAGGACTAGATACGGAGTTGAATCTCTCTAAAGCGCCTATAGCTACATGATTTATATAGAATTCGTAATCTTTAGTATATGAAATACTCTTTGCCCGCCGTAATTAGTTTAATATATACTGAACCCTCCTTGAGGTCATGGCTCCGAGAAGGGGATGACCTACAGTCGCAGGACTAGCACGTGAGTGCTATAGCATCCGGCTTGTATAAGGCGAAGAAAACTTCGAAGCGAGATTACCGGCGGTCTTATTATAGGTATATTTTATAACACCTTTAGCACCTGCGAAGCGTACTTAGCTACACGTATAATATTAGGGGTAATAGTCCAGGCCTATTAACGCTAGCAGAAGCTAACTTTCTTAGCTAAAAAGTAGTATATCGAGTAGTATATAAAACCCTAGCTAACCTCCTTCGCCTTATTTTACTGCCTTATCTATATATTATTATAGAATATACGCTTACTGAACTAAGTTCCGATAACGATTCCTACCTTAGAGAAGATATCTTAAGCGAGACTACATCGCTTAGGAGCAGTATACTAGCCTATATTATAGAGAATAGCCGTCGATATTATGCGTGTATATTCTATTCTAGCACTAGCCGTTAATAAGAAGGAACTAACTCTCGTATAGAAGATAAACGCCGCTTTTCGATATAAGAAACACTATTACTATATACCTAAAGACTACGATTCGTATCTATAGTATGATAGTTCTAGCGAAGTACGATTAATCTGATACAAGTTTTATAGGTATAAGGATAGGAAATATCTATACCCTAATAACGATAAAGAAGCTGATAGGCTAGATATCCTATACTATATCTACCTACTCTAACTCGATAATAAATTACACCTAGTACTAATTCCTAAGGACTTCTCCGGCTATATACTCGACGTTAGCTTCAGCACCGGCCTTTAGTATAATAGTATTAGGGATCTCTATCTAGGTACTATAGTCCGTAGTGTCGATTTATCCCCGTCATTAAATACATAGGTACTACCTAACGTAGACTTCGAGCTCGACGATATAGAGGAGGAATAGATATATATACGAAAATTTAACTTTATCTATTATAGAAGTATGGCCGGCAGTATCAGGAATTGGCCGAAACTTATAAAGCAGTACTTTAAGGGACTTAATCCTGACGGCTGGGTCTAGTTCGCTGACTAGGACTATATACCATTCTTACTAAACGGTACGGTAGATGTACGTAATAATGATATTATAAGGTGGTATCGAAAAATAATAGATACGATCTGCTCGGTAACGGGTGCTACTATAAAGCCTAGGCTATCTCTTAAGGAGTAGGTTATAGGCGCAGGCTTTAAGGTCGTATAGGAAGCCACGTTTCACGTACCGATCGGAGGGTGGGCGAAGGATCCTAAGCTGAAGGAAATCGGGAGATATTACTATTACTCGATTAATAAAGGCCTTGAAGGAATTAGTCTAAGGATATTTATACGGCTAGCGGGTATGTCACCGGAGAAAGCGTACGTGATTAACGCTAGTTTTCGCTAGGGCTTGAAGAACGTCTAAGTTTACTATAAATTATAAGTCCGGCGTATGCTAACTGAAATGCTAAGCACTAACGGTAGATGGTAGTTATATTATTATCGGGTGGAAGCCGCTTGGTGCTACTAGTGTCTGACTTTAACTACTACCTTCAGATTAAGCAGACGGCTTTAGCTACTTTAATTCGTAGGCATAGTATATATAGGCTATTAGATTAGTAATAATTTATTGTAATGCGTAAGCGAAGTTAGGCGTGTAGAGGATTACGCTGGTTAAAGTCTTGTCCCTGGCGGTGATATCACGAGTCTTGATGCTGGGGGAATCTTCTATGTATACATCAGCAAATTGGGTCTTTTTGTTGCTCTTTATCCTTTGAGTTGATTAAGAGGAGCACAAGTCTTGGTCTGACAGTATTCTCATGCTCCGTTCCATGAAGAAAAGAGAGCAATCCGTCATGCGCCTGTCGTGTGAACAGAAGGAAGTTGAGAAAGTCAACAAGACAATGAACCAGTAATTGCGCCCGACTTGGGAAAGCTCGTGAGAGAATGAGGTAGCTATCGTTAATAATCTTTACGTCGCTCGTGTTGCTTAACCCAATGCATACTTATGGGCAGACCGCTGGCCTTGCAGCCACCGTAGTCGTTCGCACGGTTCACCAACCGTCCTATTGATAGAAATATGGGCCAGCCTGATCCCCCTGCATGGCTCAGTGATATTGACTGCGTGGCTTACCTCGGGGCTAGAACGACTATGCACGGTCATACTGATTAGCATCTGAAGCAGCAGTACGCTACACCTAAATGAAACATGGCTTAAAGTCAGCCGCTGGGTGGAAGCGGCCCTAATACCATAAAGGTCCGCGTAATCACCTGCCCTCAGTGTTCTTCAACATCATTTTCTCAAAGTTGTATTTGATCATCGACGCTGTTTCACTTCCTCCTCCTGCGGTGCTTGATCCATCAGCCCTGTTTTCGCAGATGCCCATAGCAATGAAAGTTATTGCGGCCTATCGAATGGTTGTACAGTCCTTCGAATAGCTATAGGAATGTTAGACACTAACGCATCGCCACGAGGCCTACCTTCAGAAAGCGAGGTAGTAATAGAGAATACTCGAAGACGGCAAGCCACCGCATACGATGCTTGTCGACTAAGGAAAGTCAAGTATAGTAGGAAAGACCCTTATGCATTATATACTTATACTAGTCTCTACTATATTTATGGGAGAATAGGCAGTCGACCTCGAGCTCGTCACGGGAAGCTCATCCAGGACTATAAGCGACAGACATCCACTAGTTCACCTATACTACTATATCTTTTACCCTCATCCACGGGGTCGAGTCGCACGCTAGATAAGGTATTCTTTCTAAATCTAGTCCCCGACTATATATCGCACGTTTTCACGATTTATATAGTAATTATAGAGGCCGAAGTGTAGCGGAATATTAAAGAGATAGGAAGTAACGATGAAGTATTATTATTTATCTATACTCTTATAGCGTATATTATAGTCTTAGTCTCGACCGGGATAGAGGACTCGGCTACTAATCGTTCGGTAACGATCTATCTACTCGTTAAGGAGAGTATACGACGGCGGAAGCCTATAGCTAGCGGATTTACGTCCTCTATACGTATATATACGATATTACTTTTCCTCTATCTCTATTTTTCCTCGATGCGAGATGTATAAGCTTCCTCCTTCTACCTCCGAGAAGCGGCTGTTTTATAGTAGATGCTCGGTGCCGAAGACCGAGGCTAAGTAAACTTACGTTCGTAATTTAAGTATACGTAAAGATACTATTTATATTAGACGCTTTTTATAACCGAACGAACGTGGATGATTCTTAACGAGTAATTGCCTATCTTGTTTCTACTATCTATAATTCCTGAAAAGGATAGCTCTCTGCTAGACTGGATATATTAGTGGATGCTAGATAAAGCTTAGCTGATACGTATCGTAGACGAAAACTTCCTACAGATATGGTTATTGCGATTAGAAGGCTTTTGCGTAAGCTTAGACTAGGTAAGGTTGAAAAATAGACTGTTTGGGTAGCCCTCGGCAGACAAAGCCAGCGTAGAGAGCGATAAGCGTGTAATCTCTTTAACCGAGCAGTAGGTCGAACTCTAAATTATAAGAACATAGATCTAGGTGCTTATCTAGAGGATGGCCCTGCATAGTAACCTGCTCTTACTTAATTCTCCTGAAGAATGCCTCTCCTTCCTCTATCTAATACGCTTCTGTGGTAACCTCCGAAGGCTCTTCGACGTCGAATTACCTCGAAATCTCAGGGTCTATAGTTTTACTATACTCTAGATGCTCTTCGAAGTTATCGACACTATCGCAGATATTATAATAGCGGTAATCTTAAATAATATCTACGGTGCTTGGCTCTACGTGCACGATTTCTACTTTATTAAAGACAAGTTGCTGTCCCTTAAGCTTCCTTACGAGGTAATAATGCGCGATAAGTTAGCGAAGCTTAAAGCGATAATTATATAATAGGGTTATAGGCATGAAGCGCTGGATTATCTCGAGATCTAGTTCTATAGAGACGAGAGTCTGAGAACTGGAAAGGATGAGGATGTCGACGTGAATGAGGATGTCGACGTGAAGGAGGATGTTGATACTAAGGAACTGCTTAATCGTGTGGCTTAGTCGTGACGGCGGAATAGCTTTCTTCGCCCTTCTACCTCGACGGAGAATAGAGTTACCCGGACCTGCGATCACTTCATAATATTCTCCGTAGAAGCCAAGATGCATGGCGTCCACGGCTTGGATTATGATGGTTTTAGAGAGTTTGCGATGCTCCTAAGTGTTGGACGAGGCTTCGGATACGGATTCAGCCTAGAAAGTCTCCGCGATTACCTTTAGGGTATGTTGATCAGTATTTAGCGCGTCTCGTAAGATAGTATCACGATATATATAAATTTATCATCGTTTTTAAAGGATTTCTTATAGTAAGAAGGCGTGAGACTTCTTGCTATATTACTTACTCTGCGCTAGAACGTAGTGCATGACCGTAGCTTCGACCACGAATTCGGACGCCTATAACTCGAGACCTCTAGCAACTTTATAGATGGCTTAGCTAATCGCAACTCTTCTCGCGTGAGGTATAGGTTTATAAGGTAGAAGCTAGCCTAGATTATATAGGATCTATATATGGTGTACCTAGTGCCGATGTAAAACGCAATAGTAATATTACTATACGCTTCACGTTACTGGGTGTCGGTATCGAAGCACGCTGTAATATAATTTTAAGTAGCTCTAAATACCTGATACTATTATAGCCGAAAAAACGTCCTTCGAATAGGGCCTTAGCGAGTAGCAAACGGCAGAAAGAGTAGTCGCGATAAGGGAGTAAATTAGGGTTACAGATATTATACTGTACTTATATGTGCTTATAATTTGCTAGGATGTTTTCTTTATTCTACTTAAGCTGATAGCCGAAGTATAGTAGTTCTAGTCCGCTATACTTAATTCGTAGTTAGTAACTATAAATTCGAATTATCGTTACCGGCGTCTCTAATTCCGAGACCGCCGAGACTCGTAAGCCTTTACTATACTTAGGCTCTTCTATTAATATCGAAAGTAACCGTATACGAGATATCCTACTATAATAACCTAAGGTAATCTAGGTCTAGACGGGGCTTAGGAAGAACGCTTTACTTTAAGCTAATCGTGTATAGTAAAAGGATCTATACGACGACAGCTTATAGGTTTACTCTTTTATAGATTAAGTTTATCGTAGTTTGAGTATACCGCTTACTCCGCTCTCTTAATTCTTAAATATTCTTTAGGGCGATCGTTTATAGTCGTTCCTCTATCTACTATCCTTTATTCTAACTATTATCCAGCTATGCCGGAGAGTAGTATAACCTACTTTACGAATAGAGTAACTAAATCTAATCCTTTCTTAGATACCCTAAGCTCCTCTTTTAACGGGATGAGACCGAGGAGCGGTAGCCTAGTAAGCTTTTAAGCTAGTAGCGATATAGGGGCTATAGCCGCCGGATAGAGTTTAAACACGGTCTTTACTATATACGTAAAGTAGTATTTCTATAATAACGCTTAAGTGCCTGAATAACTATATATGCTAGTAGCTATCTATATATTATCTAGTCAGCCGATTGTATCACGACCTTATTACTCTATAAACCGAGAGGACATAAGGGATATACCTACGCTAGAAGTATAGACCCTTTAAGCTTCTCTATAGCTTCTACCGATGATTTATAGCTGGCCGCTATTAAATAACCGAATAGGCACGAGCTACGTCTTATAAGCTAACTATAGCTAAGTATCGCTTGACCCTCCCTATAGTATAAGCGCTAGTTTCGAGGCTTATAAGCAGGACATGCGTAGAATATTCGAAAGCATCCGTGATAGGAGGTTAAGGGTAGCTAGTAGTACTTTAATTAGTATAGTAAATTGGCTTGTTAATAATACTAAGCTTCTCGGTTCGTAACGCACTATTAAGAGTAGTAGTAGTAGTACTAGATCAACTTATATTAGCCGCAGGTTTAACTTACGATATAGAGTAGGCACGAGAACAGCGTTTAGAGTTTTAGTATCTTTTTAATACTACCTAGTTATCGGTGTTAGAGAAATACTTAGAAATATCTAAGAGCGTGCTGGATAGGGAATCTAGAATCGACTAAACGCTTTTAAACGGAGCTCTATTAGAGGAGATAGGTGATATATTAATAAACCTCTGTAACTCCTTAGAGCGGTATAGTCTTGTGGATTATGAGATAGGAATAGAGGAAGAGAAGATTATCGAGGGTAAGTATTATATCGAACTAGTAGTGTGAACGTGAATTAACTATAACTTAGCCTTATACGTTGTCGCGATGTAGTTAGTTATAGTACGGATAACGATTACGATGAATAGTCTATATTAAAATAGAGTACGGTACTAGTTATTAGCTCTAGATCGAATCCTTATATTATAGAAGTTTAGTTACCTTCGCTATAAGTTAATATCTCTATATCGTCCCGTGCCTTACGAAGTAGCCGCTATATAGCTGAAGAGCTTTATTTAAGTGAAGTGCCTGTCGTCATCGTGAAGCATAGCTGCTAAAGTGTTAAAATGAATACTAGAATAGGAGTAGATCTAGACTAGTTTGCGTATCTTAATCTTTACTATATCGTATGCTAGCTCCCGGAGTTCTTAATATCTTATATAGGATCGCTGTAATAATATTGCGATAAAGGACGCCGAAAAAGACGTAGGAAGTGCTATAAATCTAGGTAAAGTCTAAGATGGGAGACGTAGATTTTAAGTACTAGATATAAGTAAGGATCTTATAATTAAGCTCTAAGATCGGAGATTGTTCTTTACCCGATCGAGGCCGGAACTGGGTCTATATAAAGTTATGCTAAGTAGATTACGGGTCTACTTTATAGCGGAAACGACGTTGAAAGTAAGATCGATTAGAGCCTAACTTTAAGGTATAATATAGTAATATAACCTATACTTATAGGAAATAGCTATAGCGATATGATTCGGAAGTTAGTTACCTCCTTTATAAGACTTTAGACGGGAGATAATGTATACCGTAAATAGAAATTTGTATAGACTACTTATGTCCTCTATTTTTGCTGTAATATAATGCTCCTTATATTCTATATTGAGGTGTGTTGCGGGATTATAACAAAATGAACGCTTCTTATTCTTCTATAGTATATAGATTAACTAAGCTAGAAGCGTCTAGCGCGTATAATCTAACTGCGTTATCCTCTATAGCCTTAAATACGTACTTCTACTTTAGGTCCTAACCGTATAGGATATCTATAACGTACTATAAGACGGCCTTACTAATTTTCCGAATAAAGTTACTATAGAGTTAATCTAACACGCCTAAAAAGGCCTTGAATATCGACCCCGGAATCCTCTCTATACTATATATATTAATTAGGCGTATAGTCGTAAAGGAATGCGTAGTAGCTTACTCGGAATTATAAACGCTAGAGTTTCTCCTAGTTAGTATAAGAGCGAGAATGCCTGGCGAGAATAATTCTTATATAGCTTCCTAATTCCGTCCTACCTGAATTATATTCACGACCGATTTATGCCGTTTATTATATTTAGTACCTATAGTATCTTTTAGCCGGGCCGGCGGCTCTAGATATAGATATGCCTCGGACACGAGCTGGGATATTACGAGCGTTAACGCCCTACTATTCTTAGTCGGTGACTTAGCGTGTAATCGTCTTAACGTTCTAGACGAGTATTACGCCTCTCGCTTATTACGATACTTAATTAGACGTGTAAGGTAATAGCGACGTAAGATTACTTAGGTCGTGGCTATAGTTTCGAGCGTATCTAGGGTATAAATAGTCTATACCGCGGTGTCGGTATCCTTAGGTATAGCGAGTCTACCGGTCTCTCGGACGTGAGAATATGTATCCTTTAGATAGAGAATAGTATTAGGACTTGCTATAGTATAGAATAGGCGGAGAAAAAGGCCTATAACCTGCTCGCTAACGCTCGGGCTAGACTTTAGAAATCTTATAAGCGCGTCTTTAGGCTGAATTATGTCTTATGGAATTGTGGTTATTTCTTTTAATAGTATAGAAAGGTCCTTCCGATCGACTGCTTTAGACTTAACACGCTTAGAGGTATAAGGTTGATGTCCTAGGCCTCGTTTTCTGCTATTAATTATTAGCTGAGCGTTGTCGTTTGATAAAGATTTCAATCGAGGCCGGAGTTGCCTTGATACTAGTTCATCGTTCGCTGTAGGTATGCTTACCTCAACGTGTATGCGTCTAGCGTCTTCTGAATGGCGAAAGTCTGCTATACTTGTACTAGTTACGGTTCTATGATAAATATACGCTCGAGGTACGATAGTTCTAGGAACGTTTTAATCGAAATTTATATTTAATGCTATAATAGACTGCGTAGTCTTAATATCTTTATAACTACTTCCCGCGCGCGTTATAGAAGTGTTAATCGAATATTTTTCAGAGCCTGATTACCTTGCTTATAGAGGAGGTATACTCGATAAGCGCTAACTCGGCTGCGGAGGAATATATAGTATAGATGTCGCTGATCGGGGCTGTAGCGGTAGATGATATAGATTACGTGGGAGAGATACGGAACGGTATATACGCGGTAGCGATTTAGGAGAGGACGAAGAGGTTATAATATAGTATAATAGTCTAGCGTTATTAAGAGAACGAGAGTTAGCGTTTACTTTATAGTTAGATTTTATAGTAAGGTCTAGTAAACGAACTAGCTGGCACGGAGCGTCTTGACTTAGTTCGGTACTACGCTCCTAGATTCCGCGGAGCTAATTATCGGTATTAAAAGTTAAGTGCGTCTATTTAGCGTTAATATTATTAGAAAGCTAGCGGAGTTATTTATAAATCTATTCCTCCGGATGTTATATTTCTAAGAGGTAGGAGATAGTCTCGTTAATGTTTTGCTATAGGTGATAGAATATCTATAGAAGTTAGCAAAGAGCTGGATTACTTATAGAGTTTGCTTACCTAAGATAAACTTGATGCTATCGTGAGAGGTATGTATTATAAGCGTAGGTTTACTCTACGCCGTAGGTCCTAGATATATTAGGGTCTAGTACTAGGCTATTTCTAGGCTATATCACCCTTATCGCCTTCTAGAATCTTCGTTACTAGCGCGGAGATTTTTAGCGGGCGCTAAGTTGATCTACTTATTCCGAGATTCGTTTTGCTCATCCCCTATCACTGGCTCCTCCCTCATCTGATCAGGGCCGGTGCTTTCTTGAACCCCGGCCCCCTCTAGATCTCGCCATATTAACTGTCCGCTAAGTATCTGAACTTTCTCTTTCGAGTATCGTCTTTCGAAAATCTTATAGTGCTCGCTACTGAGCAATCTCTGTAGTAGTGCGGCCTTATGGCTTGTCACGCTTGTGGCCTTGTGGCTTGTGCTTGGAATATGGGAACACGGACCTAGTATTATCTAGTCTATGTAGGCCTTCTACTTCAAGTTAGTCGAGTTCTAATCTATATTTGTTACTATTAATCGTCGTAAGATAGATCGGTAATCGTGTATTTATTATACTAAGGTCCTCAAGCTTCCTACTAGCCTGAGCAAAGTAGAGAAGCGCCCTACTCGTGTGGATGAGGACTAAGAAGATTAGACTCGAATTTCTAGGGCTTACTAAATCTAGGTCTATGCTAGAGCGACGGTCGAATTACTAAGCTATAAAGCTTATTCTAGTTAGGTACTTGCGATATATATAAGAACGATATTAGAAATATATATAATAGACGGGTGGTTTAGACTATCTATAACACTGCACAGTAGTATTATTACGATAAGGAGAATATAGGTGTCTTAATCTAAAAGACTTATAGAAATGCATAAATGGCGTATATATTATTGTGTAATTAGTAAGCGTTATAATCGATAACCAAGCGAGCAGGCTATTATAACCTAATATCCTTAAAACTATGATTTATACATCCTTCAGCTTTTAGTAAGTATATCTAATTCTCCTCTAGCGGTAACTTTCGTAAGTAGAGCTAAGCTTACGCCTCGCCTTAGATGATTACCGACTAGACCTTCTAGCTATTCTCTTCTTTAAGTTACTAATCTTATTCTTTAGTAAAGTAATTTCGTCTTTTAGTAGCGTATTCTCCTATCTGAGATATTATATAACTCGTGACTCGAACTAGTTAATTATACGAACGGCTATTATATCGAGTAACGTCTTCTCCTATACTACGAAGTCTACCTCTTCCCTATAATATATTCCGTACTCGGTGATGTTAGCTATATATCCTCTTAAACTAACATTCGATCCCTTTTTTATTAAATATAATTCGACTTCGGTTTCCCTGCGTGTAGGATTACTAGCTCTTCTAATAAGCACGTCCAAGGTCTAGGATCTCGTTCTCCTAGGTATGTTCGAGAGGGTCTCCGATTCTATAGGCTCTGCGTCGGCGATTAAATCCTATATTGTTGTATGTGAATAATACTAGATCGGTTTATCCGATTAGCAGCTCGCTGCTATAGCTAAGACTCCTTGCTAGGGCTAGGGCTCGGGCTCGTTCGGAAGCTAAGATGCAGAGTAGTACTACTACTCTCTAGAGTTTAGATCGCTGTATGTTCTAGATAACTCGTTCGAAGCTGCCGACGGGTCATAACTGAAACGGGCAAAGTCTTCCCCAAGAAATGAGTTGGAGGTACTCAACCACGATTATCTAGGTGGCAGGTATAAATGGCTCGACCCTTGCGGACTAGTAGTCTACTAGAGCGATAAATATTAATTATGATTTTAGTAAGCGCTGACGGCTGGTAATTTGGACTGAGGCACGTGGTGTATATATTTGAGCCTTTGTGCGGTGGAAACTCTATACCGAGAATTAAATGCCGTTGTTAGAAACGTGCTCTTAGCGACTGAGATATTAGTACTCTGATAAGTGCGGTATATAAGACACTTAAGTATAGCTCGGCGGTCACCGGCGGGTGCTGCTTCGACATAACCCTGGCTGTACGAGCTTGGGCTTCTGGTGACGCATGAATCCGCCGGCCTACCATCCCCCACGGCGGTTTCAACTCGAACTCGATTAGAGCGACAGAGTGCTCGGAGCTGCAAGTCGATCACATGCATGAGGATGCAACAAGCCTTGAGCATACGCCAATGAACGCATCATGCCGCGTCTCACCGGTAGCCCTTATTCGGTAATGAGTGTAAATCCCGTACGCATCATGGTCGCAAAAGTTGTTTTGGGCGAGTAACTAGCTCTCGTAGCCTAGAACTGTCTGGAAGGCGTAAGAGCGTTAATCTCCTCAAGGCTGGTAACTCGGAGAGCTCTGTACACGGCTAATCCGGATGTTGCGCATGCGAGTTGTACCTTCGTCGAAGATAGTACACACCTGGAGATGTTGCGAAGGTGCCTTGACACTCACGTCAATCGGGAGCACCCCGCCCAGAGCCCGAGGGACAACCAGACAGATGACGCCGGCCTGCCTTACTGTCGTTTATGCACAAGCTTGGCAATTCCTGGATCAGTCAGGTCTATCATGCTATAGGCATGATTGGCGACCATGTGAGTGGTCAGGACGGTGTGCCCTGGCTGTGCATTAGCGTTGTGCATGGGGCGACAGGGCATGGAACAGGTGTCGGATGGTGACTACCGTGGCAGGACCTCGTAGTTCTCTGTCCCTCCGACAAGGGCCTTCTCCTCTTCAATTTCCTGACAACCTACGATATGTCATCAGAACATCTGTCAGCCAGATTGTAGCTACTATTATGGCTCCTGACAACACCGCTTCGCTCTAAGCAATCTTCTGTCGGCTGGCGCTGACACTTGCGACGCTGAGACTTCTCGTGCTGCTCTATATAACATGTCCTCCCGGTCGCACATGCCTATCGTTAAGGAGACGATCTTTAGAAGTACAGTATAATAATCTCAGCGATAAGAATATCAAGCTCTATAAAAAGGTAGGGTCACGAGGTTCTCCGAACACATTTCCTAATTTACTTAATTCTAGACGATATCTGTGGGTGCTTGCTTAGTATTAAGGCCTAATAACCGTGATCAAACGTACTTAGAGTCTACTGCTATAGCGACAACAGAAGTGAGACGCAGTAGAGTATATGGAGGCCTTGCGTGGATATGGCGCCACTGACAACTTTGGCCTAAGTGGCTTGGTTATAGGAAGGCATCAGAAGCAATACGTACCGACTTCCGACAGTATATATACTAATAGTAAAGAGTCTGTCCGGTAGAAGGAGCCCTTACTACACGATATATAGCTCTTCTATCGGGTGAGATCGGCTGTATCGAGAGCTAAGTAGATATTCCTAGTCTATGTTTGACTAAAATCCTGTTGCTAAGAACTAGATGCGACGAGCGTATATATTGCGCTTAGGTTCTCGATGCGAACATCGTCGGAGATACCGCTCGCACTAAGAGCGAAGTTTTAATGTTCTATATAACTAGATAGCCTATTAAGGCATCGGAAGCATGGTCGACCTAGCGAGGGATAAGCGAAGTAATATAGTAAAAGGAGTGAACACGCGTAGGTCGTTCCCTGAAAAGAAGCAACTAGTACCGTCATTCGCTATGAGACATCAGGGAGGATATCGTAGCTAATAAGTTCTTATCGTATTTTGTCTACCGAAGGAGTCCTCTGGTGACTAGGTATAGGAATAGAGCACGAAAGGCTAGTATCCGAGGGCGTGAACACTAAATAAGTGCTTATCGCGTTAATTTAGGGTTTAATAGTTCGGGAAATCCTCGAGTTGAAGATTAGATAGTAGGTACTATAAAGACGCTATGTAGGCGCATGCGTAAGTATACCAGAAATTGTTATAGAAGTTTCTACCTCTTTAAAACATTGTAGCTCCATTATTATATATCATGTACTTGAAAGCGTACCCTTCTCGCTAATAAGCAGCCTAAAATCTATGCGAGGGAACGGTCGCGTACGGAATAATAAACGCGTCCGATAGCGACTCTATAAGGGAATATTCCCGGATAGATAGATAAGTATACGGGGTATAGCTCGTTCGCGAAGGGTAGCGCGTGGGGAGTTTCTCGTTAGGGTAAGCTCTCGTGCGAGAGATATTACGCGCGGCGTATATCTCCCGTATAAGGCTATAGTCTCGCGCGGTAGTGAGTAAAGTAAAATCTACGAATATTAATTACTATACCTGTATCGTTATTCTAAGGTCCTCGTTATACTCTTATACTTATAAATACACGCTTATAGCGTATTTTTTATACTATAAGATCTATCTCGCTTCGTATAAGAAACGTACTAAGCTTAAACCGTAATTGGCTAGTTAAGCGCTTCGACCTATTAATGTTTGTAAGGCGTTCCTACGGCTCTATTGAACCATTCTAAGTCCTCTCTTTTAAACACGGAATATACTTGCTCTAATAACTTTAGAGTATCTTCTTAAAATAAGTGTAGGGTGCGCGTTACTTCCTGTTACTTTTTATTCGCCTACTGAACATCTCTGACTACTCTTTCTTTCTCAACCTCTGCCTGCTTAACTTTAAGGTCACACGCCCTAAGTTCGCTTTGCTATAATATGATCTCTTTTAAGGTCGCACGTATTATCGCTTTTAGACTAATAACCATCTCTTCCTTACTCTCGTATCTTCTGGCCTGATTTAATTAGCTCGTGACTTGATGTAAAGAAGTACACCTACCCGTTGCCTAATATTAGAAACGGAGCCGATTTCGATCCCGGTGTGGTCGAACTCCTCTATGTCTACTTCAGAGACACCGTCGGCTTCTATCAGCCCTTATAGCCGAGATGCACTGTCTATATTCTAAGGCTCGACCTAAATCGATACTTTCCGCTTCTTTAACGTAGTCGAAGTGATCGGGTTATAAAAGGATTTATATAGGTCCATTATTCGAGGGCTAGGGAGATAAACGTACACTCATCTATCGTAGGGAACGAGAACTTATATATATTACTTTTAACCCGAGGTAATAATACTGCAGCGCTAATTCGATACACGGAGCGATAGGTTATTATTATCTAGAATACTACCTACCTATTATCGGCCGTAGTCTTACACAGGCGATTAGATATTAGAATATTAGGCCTTATATAGTATGATATAGACGTGAGTTGCGGAGTAAACGTCCGTAGCTTATTATACGAGTATAATCTTCCTGTTAGAGCTACCTTTACTTATAGAGGGGAGGTATGCTATATTTAGTATAGTGCCGCCTTAGCTTAGATAGGCTTAGAGGTTACGCTTTAGCTGGTCGACGAATAAGCCGAGGTATTATAGCGATACGATATCATCGGTATAGACGTATTATCTATATAATATATAGATCGGACGGTAACGTGTGGTTAGTCTATATCGTATATATTTAGATACGGTAGTTAGGCTCGAACATACACTTTAGATAGCTCTCTAGCTTTCTTCACGAATCATAATAGTAGCTTTATTATATTCTCGTCCCGTATAGTATTTATTTAGTATGGTTCACGGCCGTATATTAGTATAGATCTATATTAGAAGGGATCGAGCGGCCTAACTATAATATCGAGCCGACGGTAAGCGACGTATACTTTCTAGGTAGGCAAGCCCGATAATATAGTAATAATTACTATCTAGCGGCTCGCTACTTTACTGCTCGAAATAGAAATAGCTTTCTTCTCTTTATTAGACGGCTAGGTTATGTCTATCTCTATAAATTTATGCGAGTGTTATGCTGTATAGTTTCTATATAGCCCGCTAGGTAGACGTAAGACCTACCTTCGAGATCGCTAAGGTGGTAAGCTAGAGGCGGTATGCTCTAATTATCTAGGTGACGTGATTTAACTCTGATAGCTAAGGCTTTGTTTCTTATAAGAATAAAAATCTAGTCTTCTTCGTCCAGCTATATTCTCGAATCGATTATAAGCTTTTATATTATAGAGAATCTGCACACGTAGTTAGACCTTACTATAGATCTTTAAACGCAATCTAAGCGATCTAAACAAGGACGAATTCTAGTAAGGTCTTGCTATATATCGTTACGGAAGACGTTCTTAGAAGCTACTAACTATTATCGATATAAGCCTAGTATTTATAAATCCTAAGCACTTTAAGCTATAATATTTATACTATAACCTGCTCTGTGTCGACTATATAGCTATTCTCTTGCTAGCGATTGCATTCGCTGCTGGGGCGTGGATCGCAGAGCCCCGAATTTAGTACTGGTGCTGCGACTAGGGGACGAAAGTGGGTCTAGTCATCCGTAGGGCTGGCACCGTAAATAACCTCGCCGTTATCGACTTTTGTTCTAGCTTACCTTATTTTCGCTGTCTAATAACTATTATTATTATAGCGAATTGCTTAATAGACGAATAAGCGATCTACAGCGCCCTTAAGGATATTTTTAAAGGCTTAAATTCTCGGCTAAGGAAGCGAAAGCGAGTGCTAGAGTATATCGCGAAGTAGTAATCGTCCGAAGTAAGAGAGCTGATTTATTAATATAGCATCGATGCTATCAGCGATATAGCTATAGACTTATTAAAGAATAACGTATTTACTTCGACCGTAACGCTTACCTCGCCGCTAAGATCTAATATTAATCGAGGAGAGGTATAGCATTACCGACTAGGCCTAGATCCGGCGTCTATATAAGTAAGGACTATTAATCGTAAGTAGCTTAAAGATTACGATACGGCCTACTATAATACACCTAATCCAGGTCTTAGAAACGGTATAGGCGTTTCCGACTCTTTAATCTAGCCTAGATATATAGCATCCTACTCGAAGTAACCAGATATATCCTCTCGCCCTTTAAAACGATAACGCCGCTGTACATCTACTTCACTTACCTCGTTAAGCATTCCTTACCTACCTATACGTATATAGCATCGATTACTTACGAGAACGCAGTAACTCACGGAGTACGCTTACTATAACTTCTTTCGCGCTACGGTGCCTATACTACTATAAGAGAGGGGATAGGATTATCCTAAATCTATTAAACTAAACAAATAGGCCCAACTTCTTAAAAGTTATAAGCATAAATTTATCCTAGAACGCCTAGCTATTTAGATAGACCTGTTAGCGAAGTGCCTGATTCGATAGCACAGCTTCGGTATACTATAGTTTATAGAGTACGTATGCCGGTTATATAGGTTAAGTACTTTTTAGACGAGGCGGAGACTGTAGGTTATCTTCTCGGCGATACCGAATGCGCCCGCTCTCTCGCATAGTTATATTAGACCGTATAGCCTATCCTCTATAACTTCGATCGAGCTATTCGCTCGCTTACTTCGTCCCTAGAAGTAGAGAGAGTAGAGATTACTTTTACTCGCTTATAGCTAGACGATCGTGAATTATCGATTATAATTAACGCAAACCGGAGAATAAATAAATAAGAGGCGGTTGTAGGTTTAGCACTAGAGGGAATTATTAATTCTTTAGACTAGTCCTTATATACGACTATCGGCGCTAATATCGTGTATAACCTCTACATGCTAACTTACTTACTAATTACGAGCATTTATACTAGCGTCTTTAGTATCGTATTATCGGTCGATTAAAAGTTTTACTAGCTTATAGCGAGTATTTCTATATATGGCGATAGTGCTACTATTATAAGGTAAGTAGCCTGCCTAAACGATAATTATCTTAATTTCTTATAGTTATATAAATAGTACCGGCTATATCTCTAGTCGCGCTAGCCCTATTAAGAGCTATATATGCATCCCTAACGATGCCTAGCGCAGTATATAGATTACGCAGACTACTCGGATATTAGGACCACGAATCTCGGAACCCTAGGACCGTCTTTAATCGGGACCTAATAATACTAGCACATCCGCTATTATAGTATATAATAATATATAGAGGCGGCTTAACGAATTTCGCTGTACGTCGTAGTAGTATCCTTATCGACCCTATTAATATAACTAGTAGTAAGGAGTCTTGCGGTGTGGGCGACTATTAATAGCGCCCCTTCTCGCGGTTATACACGTATTATTAGGGGATATAGCCTACTCGGTCTATAGTTAACGTAGATAAAGACTTAGTCTATATTCACTATACGCGATATATCGAAAACTTTTAAAATACCTCGTAAAATTTTAGTTTTATATCGTGGGCGCGTGTACGATAACGTAAGGATGTCGGATTATAGATCTAATACCCCTAAAGCGCGCATCGATACGAGTCCCGTTATTATATTAAACGATAAAGACTAGGAGATTATGCCGGCTATACCTTAGACCGATACGAAGTTTATCTATAAACTAAAGATAGAACTAACTCCGGTAGGCAAAAGTTAACACCATAAGTTAGGCTAACTATAGAGATCTTAGGACTTACTAGATACAGCAGCTATTACTAAGACTACTAAATACGATCCTAGCGTTTCTTATTCGCTTCGCGATAATAATCTAATAAATCTACCGATAGAACCTTTATTAGAGGAAGAAACGATCGCTACTGTTTCCTATCGATGCAAAACGTCGCGTAAATGGAACTCATCCGATCGAAACTGCGATTCTAGCACAGGCACGACGTCCTAATCTCTTCTCCTAAAGGCTATCAGGGCTAGAAATAAAGACTTCGCTATTGCGTTACTAGAAATAGGCGTAGATCCAGACTCTAGAGACGCGTGGGGCCCCGTGATAACACAAGCCTTAAGAGCCGGGCTAAGGACGCTTATATATATACTAGTAGTAAGAGGGGCTGATCTAAATATAAAGGATGTATGGGGACCGGTTTTAACGTAAGTAATAAGAGGCATAGATAGCGATTTAGTAAGCAGGTTACTGTAGATAGGAGCTTGTCCTAACGCTAGAGACATCTAGGGACCAGTATTGATACAGGCTATAAGAGCAAAGAACGAGCGGCTAGTAAGAGAACTATTAGAAACAGGTACTCATCCTGATATGAGAGACGTATAGGGTTCCGCCCTAGCCTAGGCTAGACGAACTCGAAGCGAACAGCTTATCTTAACGCTTATTAAATATAGAGCATAGTCGTAGATGTACGTGGATGTTCTGCGGTCTTGTGGTCTGTGTAATGTAATGGGATTGTGGTGACCACACTCTTAAATTTGTGGGTGGGTTATAACGTATGAGAGATAATTTGATGGTTTAGAATAAAGACACTACTGTTCCCCCGGAAAGCCACAGCGGGGACCGAATATACTATGTTAGATGATAACAGAAATCTGTATGCAAATGACGTCTAGAGAGAGAGAGATAGAATATGCAAGCCTTTCCACAGGCAAGGGAGGACCATGTGACCGAGGAGCGGGGTCTTTCATTTGCCCCACAATAATCAATCAACGTTTTAGAAACCTTCAACAATCCGTAGAACTACATTTCCAGTACTTCATTACATTTCGAAGAGTAGAGCATTAAAGTGACCGCAATTGCTAGACTATTCGCGTTAATTTAAAATGTCCGTAGGTGAGGCGATCAGTCTAACCGAGCGTAGACTCCATCCCTCTAGATCTCTTGCTAATGTTCTAAAAAAGCTGAGCATAGCGACGACTCGAGAAGAGTGAACATCTTATATAATATCAAGATTAGGGATGATATAAAGCGAACTATGATATCTACGACGGGACAAAGCTAAAGATATCACGGTTGGAGATCGCACTATAGACTATAACGGGCAGATGTCGGACTAAACAGCGCAGTGTATTGCCTAGGCCTACTTAACAATCACGAGCAACGCGGAGGGTAATGATCTAGCGGAGAGATATAAGGAGGGTCAGTATTCCGGAGGTCGAAGATTAGGAAGCTCGTGAATCTACCTTTATAAGAGTTGAATATAGGTCCCTAAAACTAAAGAGTTGAAATACTCTCATCGAGTAAGAAATTATCCTCAAGTTATTCAAGGGCGTCATCTGAGTGCTAGTATACAGTCTTTCTGGTCTTTAAGAGGTGAGTTAACTTCTGTAGACAAGGCCTTTACAGTGCTAGATATTCTACCGAGGTTTAGGTTGTTTATCGCGTGATCAAGTTTCCAGTCCGTTCCATTAGGCGTGATTCGGATTATAGGTAGTGTGTAGGCAGAAGGGATGCCCATGAGTCTTATATCCTCTAACTTCGGTCTATATAGACAAGAGCCGACGATATTAACTATGCGAAAAGGGAAGAGAATCACGGCAAAGGGAGATAGGACTTTATTTAGACTAGTAATCTGCTAGGCCTTACCGTTAGCTCCTTCTTCTATCAGTCTATAGACGCACGGCTAGATATGCGTTTATTAGCGTCTACTATCCGTTACTCTTCGCAGATAATAGGCTGTAGGTGTTCTATTACGAGGCTAGGGCGCATGAGTGCATAACGGTAAGACACGGCGGTGATGTATAATATAGTATCATACGTCTAAGGCCAATACATCCTCGGAGCAAAACACAGCCACAGCGGTGGGTTGACTTACAGGCGCTTCTGGCGGAGCGCCAGAACAGCTTACAAGCCTTGCCATAGACGCTGTAATAAAGGAAGGGAGTACTCGGCTTCCATATTGTTAAGCCTCGCGGGTTAAATAAGTAGGTTAAGTATTCTACGGCTTTATAAAGCAGATCGGATATGCTGCGGTTCTGCTTATTACTAACGCTAATTAAGCAAGTAAAGTATTTAGATTAGGCGGCAGCGTATACCTCGATTATACTGTATAGACTTAGCCTAGACGAAGTCACGCTCTGACAGCTATACACGTCTAAGGCTTTATATATAGCAGCTATTAACGCCACTTACCCGGATACTATAGTCTAATATAGATCGGCGATAATTAGGCTATGCTAGCGCCTAGTACGTAAAGGTATATATACGTTACAGTATACTAAGCTCGGAAGGGAATCGGCGTTAATATAGGAGTCTCAGATATTTAAGCCCGCTGCTCGCCCCGCGCGTAAGGAATCCTCTCTTCCTTCCCTTTTCTATCAACATACACTCCTTATATATATATATAGCTAACACCTTACTCTTATCCTAAGACAGCACGTCCTGCTACTATCTCTTATCGGCGACCTATATATCCCTATACCTCGTAGATGACGATACCTTAAACGACGCTTTATCTAGCTATATCGACACGTGGGCGGACACGTTCGATAGCGTTATATCTAGCGGTATACTACTTATACCTAACGGAGCCGTATTAAGCGTCGTAGGAGGCGGAGGAGGAGGAGTAGGAGGAGGGAGCGGAGCGTTAGTCAAGCATCCTAAGCCTTGTACTAGGCTAGGGATAGAACCTGCCCCTCCCCATTTATATACCGTGTAGAATACTAGTAAAATCTCCTTAGAGCTACTAGATATCTATAGTAGGTAAGTAGAGATCCGGGGCTCGGCTGATATAATAGTAGTAGAGATAATATAGGGCGAGATACCCGTAGATATATAACTAGACGATACTACCTAGGTGTAAGAGCTAGCACTAATTGAAGATGCTCTACTCGCAGTAGATAACTTTAAGCGTGTTACGACTATACCTCCTCACGTGGCGAGCGCTGCTAACTATACCCGGATAATAATAGATCCTACGAGTCCGACTAGCGGATTATCGTCTAGCGGATTATTATCTAAAGTCGAGGTCAGTAATACGACAGGCCTAGCAGAGATCCCCATCTAGCAAGACGACGGAGCTAAGGTTAATGAGTTGACCGATGAGGAGATGGTTGAGGAGATAGATGATAAGGGCGATGATAAAGGGATAAAGAACGTTAATGACAGCGACAACGTCAATAAGAAGGGAGCTATCGACACAAACGAAACCGCTAACAAGAATAAGACTACTACTAGCAAGAATACCAGCGACAAGAACAATACAAAGGAGAAGACTGAGGAGGAGGCAAGTGAGGAGGCCAACGAGGGAGCAATTGAGGAGGCCAACGAGGAGATCAGGGAGGAGGCTGACAAGGAAGCTAACGAGGGCAACGACTCGACGCCTACTACCTAATCAGGTCTAGGTAGCGACGCTGTAGCTACAGGACATCACCCCGAAGCAAGCGATAGATAAGGGCAGAGCTAAGGACTAGCTTTATTCGACGGTTACCGTAACACGGAAGCTTCTACTAATTACTACCCTCCGGTACTGCCTAGTCGTGCTTAGTGCCGCCGCGGTATATATAATGCGCTCGTCGTAGGCCCTAAGCTTACTAATCAGTCTGTGCACTAAGGTGATGTTCTAGCTAAAGAGTTCCGCCGCACTTTAACCGTCGTTATAATAGGTCTTTATATCGTGCTTTCTAACTAGTCTATTACTAACCGTATACTAGTAGAGATATTCTAGTCCGCCGACTTATCCGACGTGCTTAAGTATCCTTTACCCGGTAGCTAGATATATTAAGAGTAAGAGGAAAACCTCTAGTAGACTAAAATTATAGATCGGACAGCGCGAAGTACGAAGCGTAAGTTTATCCTAGTTATCGATTTAACGGGCGATAATAATAAGGACATTAACGTAGATAAGGCGTTAGGTAGGAAGAAGCCTCGCGTCTCGCCACAGCGTATAGCCAACGGTATCTATATTATTAGGGATAAGTAGTTACGATATAAGACGGACTAGATAAATCATCCGGTGAGCAGGTATCTGCGGGACTGAGCAGCAGTTATTATCTGGACGAGGCTGATGTGTTCGTGGAGAGCCCGACGAAGGCGTTAGCAGGGTGTGTGATTTACTTGCTGCGAATCGTGTCAGAATAGTCAGAATATCTACGAATTAAGCATTTATACGACACGGCATGTTCTTACACTATAAGCTTGCCGAGTTACAAGCTACCACCATCTCTTCCAGCTTAAGTCTACGCGAGAGCGTCGTACGTGATGTTAAAGGCTCCGGCGATGGCTGAGTCCATATACACACCTAGGCCGGCTTCCCGCTCATCGTGTCGTGGTAGGTACCTGAACATCACGTAACTTGATTCTAAAGCTCACTCTACGAGTTGCAGTATGATCGGTCGAGTGGCCAACGCGTGAGCTGTTTAGAGTCTAGAATGTAAGGCTAATTGCTGCAGCCACGCAGTCGTGATGGCACGGTAAAAGTAGGTTAGTAATGTCATCACAATAGAGAAAAGAGCTTGCCAGACTTCTAGTCGTTTCAATCATTATAGCGGACGAGCTGAAAAGGCTTAAAGATTAAGTCATGCGGAGATGCAGACAGAGTCGAGGAGATGAAAGGTCGCAAGAGATTAGAGGTGGGAAGACACAAGTTTATAGACCCTAATATTAGCGTAGATCAGACGGAAGAGATTCTAAGAACGACTTTTACTCTTCTCTAATTAATATTTTAGCTAAAAGTTTCCTATATCTAAGATCATCTAAAGGAGAAGAGGAATAGTTATAGTTCGTATATACTGCGAAGCTCGGACGGGGTTATAGCTTAACTAATAAAGCGAAGATAGCACAAGGTCTATTATAGATCTATACGTCACTCTAGCCAACCGATAAATATTAAGTTATAAATTATAATTTAAACTCTACAGATACTAGATCTCGTTATTATATTTATAAAAATACGACTAAGCGACTTTCAGCGACGAAGCGCTCTTGAGATTAGTCCTCGTTATGGCACGACCTGTCCTGCGCCTTGCGGGTTCGAAGCGACTAACCTCAAACGCTGAATTCGCTAGTAAAGAGCGAATCTGCCACCCGTCGTGCGTGTGATTTATAAAGCACAGAGCAACTTCTCATGATGATGCCCGAGTACGGTCGTATGATAGTCGCTTAGATTATACTTCTGTAAATACTAATCCGACCATATTTAAAGCGTTAGGAATAAGGTTAGCTAAATTAACGTAATAGCTAATTCCTCGACTAGGCTACAACGGCGCTTCGAGCGTGCTTTTAACTAGCTAGTCTATAGAGGCTAGTAAATCTAAGCGATAAGCCTCGATCGCGGAATAGAACGAGCTAGCGATCTCCCGCCTGTCCGATATGTTGCCTATAGACTTTATCGCTATCGTCCAGCACGCGATATACCGAAGTAAAATCGAGCTTCGCACGCTTAATATAACACTTAATAACGTATAATAACCTTTAGCAGTACTATACGGAGTAGCTATAATAGTCGAAGAAAGAAGTAGCGTCGTTAGCACAGCTTGATTTGTTGCGACATTTGCGGGATATCGCTCGGATAAGTGAGGAAAAGCGCTAAAGAGCAGGAAATAGGCAACATAGATATATCAGGAGGCAGAGAATGTAAATTACTATAAATCCTGAGTTATTGTTCATTTATACAATCACTTAACTATGTATAAAGAGGGCAATCTGACTAATAGCCTGCTCGAGTTGTAAAGATAGCAGCTTAATGTTATATAGATCTATGCCTCGTTCGCGGCTAATCGCCTGTCTGGCCTGTTAACAGCGACCGTAGAGGGTTATACTTAGTAGTAGGTCTCTAAACGCCCGCTACGGCCCGTATAGGTGACTCTACGGCCGGCTACTTGCTATTACACGGCTAGCATTCCTCGTACGGGGAGATACTGGCGTCTGGTGGTAGCTGTCCACGTGTGATGCTCCACACACGGGACATTACCCGTATTCGGAGAGTAGCTGGCGGCTGGGACTAGCTGGCCACGTGGGACGTGCCATAGTCGATACTAGCTCTATGGACGGGTATCGAGCCACAGACGAGGCGCGGCTACTTTATAATTATAGTTAGTAAAAGTTTTAATTCAACTCCTTATTAGATTATCTTAGAATATATCGGCGAACGTCGTATGCCGGAACTTTTCTAGTAGCCTAAAGCAGAACTATAATATATACCTAATAATAGAATCGTGCGATAGCGAAATGATTGTTCGGTAATACCTTAGGCTGGCACCAGTTAGAGCGTCGTTAACAATAGTGCACAAGCAGACAAACCACACGAGCATGACACTGACACGAGGCACAACAGTATAGGGCTGGAGTACCAATCGCACACGCCTGACCTCAATGTATGGATGCCTACTCCAGCGCCCTATTTGGATAACCTCGTACGTCTATCCATTAACTTCGTAAGGCATTTGGCGTGCGGAGTGAAGTAGCTCTGCCGCAGGAGATTAATATCGGCGGCTAGAAGGGAAGCTCGATATAGCCCGTACGTTAAATGCCGTACGGGCTTAATTAATAGGCCTACGAGGTTAACTTAGTCTAAGCCGCGCGGAGTGTGTCGTCCGGCGTTCCGTTAAAGCACAGACTTATAGACTTCGCGCTTAAGTATAAGCTAGAGCGATTACCCCAGCTTATTCGGCAGAGATGTGAAATCACGTGATATTAATATTAGGTATGCGATAATTTGAATATGTGATTAGAGAAGCACGCGCCTACTACGGTAGGGCACTAAAGTCTAATTCTAATATCCGAACTCTAGATAAAAGACACCTAAATCTAATCGTATAGATAAAGTCTTTCCTCCTATTCGTTAAAGGAGGATGTGCCATTAACTATATGCTTCGGATTAGGACATCCACATGTTTCTTAGATACTATAATGAAGAAAGAGTGATAACTCTTAAGTTCTACTCCTAAGCCTTCTAACCTTCTGTTTCTGAGCCGAGTTCCAAATCGTGTATAATGCTTAGAATAGTTCTCGCTTCGCCTGTTCTGCCTAAGTCATGTAGGCTCTATATCCCTTTATTCCGCCTCTAGTTTATCTACCCGTAAGTTATCTAATCTTAGTGAATATCGAGATACTGGTGTTAGTGCATCGATTTCTTCGATATACTTATACTCTCTTATTACTACCTTACGCGCTATAATAATCGGAGGAGGAGGGAAGAGTTTACTCTTAGCTACCGTCAGCGGAGGTCTATACTACTATAGACGAAAGGACTACTAACCTTTACTTCGTTTAGACCTAGCGTCGAGAGTATCTAGCTATAACTCGTAAAGATCTTAAATTTACTATTCCTCTCTAGAAATAAGTATATATTAGCGCCGAACTGCACGTGCATCTTTTTAAGCTTAGTATATAGGGTCTTCTTTTATCGCCGATAGTTCTTACTCCCTATCTACTTCGGGCTCTTTACCGTTATCTTCCTTACACCTATAAATAGAAACGCGCGATCGATAGCTATGCTCAAATTCCTAAGGGTAGGTATGTACGAAATAGCTACCTTTTATTATAGGTTAGTTAAGCTATCTGTTTAGACTCTAGTAGCCTAGAATCGGGCACCTCTAAAGTCGCAACGCCTAAACACATTTCTACTTTCCTAGAACACGTTTTCATGATTTTGTCTTTTAATCTATATTGCTGACTCTTAAGTCTAGATACGCTATTACTAAAGATCTACCGAGCTACAGTCCTTTCCCTTCACGCATAACTCCTAGCTAAGGTCACTACGAGATGTCAACTCGGCTAATATATAGGTAGACACTAAGCCCTCGTAGGACTACCGAATACTATAGATAAAAGCGCGCTAAATTCGATGTCGCCGAGTTAAATAGCGGAAATTATATAGATAACTCTCTAGGTCTTTAGAAGATGATAAAAATCTAGTAGGAGATATAAGGCAGACTCGATTTTCCTATAATTCTAGTACTAATAACGGACAGGTACTATGCTTAAGTTAAAATTAACGCTAAACAAGCTCTCGAAGCCTTTACTAAGCAGGATATATCGTGCTTCCTCGACTAGCTTATAGAGGAGAGTTGTAGTAGCATCGGCTTAGCTCGAAGTGTATAGACGTATTAGAACATCTTATATATAGTCCGCAGGGTAGAGACGGGGAATATTACTATTAACGCTTATATAAAATACCGTATAATAAATATTAGTATTCTAACTAGGTAGAATATAGCGTACTAATTAGACCTAGGCAAGAGAGAAGATTACTAAGGACTATAACCTCCGTACCGAACCGAAAGTAAAACCTATTATACGTACTAAAGACGAGTTCGAGTGCTTGAAGACGCTTTAGTTATTAGATAAACTTAAATTCGATACTAAAGTCCACAGACTAGGCTTAGCACTACTTATATAGCTCGCAGGTATAACTAGTAACCGACCGAAAGTACTGCTATAGCTACGCTTTAAGGACGTCGCCGTGGTATTACTCCCTAATCTACATAGATCGGAATAGCCTCGCTTAATAATTAAGTAGAAGTTTAGCACTACTAAGACCTATAAAGGAGCTAAAGACGCGTTTATATTATAAATTCCCTCCTCCTGAGTAAGACTAACCCGATAACTAGTAACGAATTCCCGATACCCGATATTCTAAACGAACTATATCTTCTACTATATCCGTATATTATATTTCTTTCGCTTACCTTCCTCCGTGATACTTTTAACGTGCCTAGACTAACGCTATTATAAGTCTATAGCTCGAAAGTTCTAGCTTATAAGGGTTAACAGCTCTTCCTATAGAAACGCGAGATAGAAGATACTTATATCTTTCGTAAATCCGTTCGATCTGCGTTCGGAGTAGATATAGCCGATAACCACCTCCTATATAAGGCGCTAAATATACGACTAAAGAAAGTAGGCGAGCTGATAGGCTTCTTAATACTAGTTAGTGCGTACTGCTTCCGTAGAGGGAACGGTGAAGCCTTAGATAATAGTAGTAAGTCCTATTAAGTCTAACTATTACTGAGCTCGTGGAGGATAAGCTAAGCCGGGGAATAGCTAGGTGAGATTAGCGACGCGCAACGCAATCTCTACCTTTAGCATACGCTAAATTCCTCTATCTTTCAACGAAATTACCTCTTACGCTATATAATAATAAGCACGCACGATACATATCGGAAATTACCCTAGTAAGTTAAGATTATACGAGTAGCGATAGGTATAAGCTGTACGATCGACAGGCGTCGCCCGCGGTTTCTTATTTTAGTATAAGAAGAGGAAGTACAGAATTACGCAAAGGTATAAGAGCTATTAGTAAAGAAGATAAACTTTAAACGTAGGTTAAAGTCGAATAGTAGGATAATTAAAAGTTACGAAGGAACTCTATTATTCGATAAATATAGCTAACTAAACCGGGTATACGAAAGCGAACTCGAATTATAGAGGAAAATACTACTTAAAGACATGCGTTAGAAGTTCGATAGAGAGTAAGCTATAATCGATCTTTAAGCTTAATTTAATAGCGACTAGGTTAAAGAAGAAGATAACGAGGATAACCTACTTCCTATCTTAGTCCTAGAACGCCTTGCAGTCCTTAACGCTCTTTTTAAGATCCGGTATTATAATCTAGAGGACGAACGCGCCCGCCGAGTCGCCGCTATCGAGGCTATAATTACTATAGGTAAGGTATAAGATAGCTACTAGTATCTAGTTCGTCGCCGTCACACTAAGGCAGCTATAGTTAGACTAGAGCGAGTGACCTAGCAGGCACCTAGGGTATATAAGCTAAGACAATACTTCTTCTGCGTGGCTAGATAGAACTACTATAAATATCACAGTCGAGGGGATTTAAAGAAACATATCCTACGCTGCCACGTTAAGCGATAGAAGGCTAGCAAAGCTATCACGTGTCTACTCGATAGCTAAATTTTAGATAGTGGCTAGTAATACGTGCTGGCGCATGCATATAATATACACGGTATACCGCTATACAGGTGATAGATATAATACATCCTCGACCCTAACTCGTCTCACGGCTCTTACGGTAGAACGGAGTACTATTATAAGTTAAAGGTTATTTCTCTCTCTAATAACGAGTCAGTATCGGGACGGCGCCCAATTTAGCACCGATTATATTATATAGTTACTTCGGCATTACATAATCAGGCATATCGCGTAGTCACCTCGTTCCGTCTCGATCTACTAAGCCAGACACTAAGAACCCTCTCCTATAGTCTATCCTGTAGAGGGCGTACTAAGCTCGATCTATTTCGTGTATTAACGCTACTAGTATATTAGGGCAAAGTCGTATTAGGGACCTACTATTACTAATATTAGACTACGCTTTAGGTAGAAGTGTTCCATCGGCTTCGAGCGAAAGCGGCTTGACTTCACGTAGAGGTGACCTTATTACTGTATATACTAAGTATCCTCCCCGTTTAGTATTTGAAGTGTACTAGCGCGAAGTAAGGAATATATAGAAGGTCGGCTCTAGTCTCTATTCTAAGGGCATCTTAAGTTCGTTACTAGTAGACATAGAATACGGCGACTGTTTATTTATAGTATAGAGGCTATAGAAGCCATGAACCCCAACTCGGACCTATAGGAACCAGACCTATATTCGTTCTAGCATAGAAATAGCTAATCTCTGCGCTCTGTCATGTTACGGCTACCCTCGATATTTTCTTAATGCTTTCAGCATTAAGTCTCGAAGATTATTGTCTTTAGAATAATACAGCAGCGGTCGATTATTCTCATTTATAAGCCATCGGCGACAGTCATACACGCAAATATTTATAAGTCCGTTATTAGTACGACTAATAATAGCGGTAAAGCTATACAAGACGAGGTAAGTAAGAAACTCACTACTTTAGGGTAACCAGACGGACTAAAGTTTCAGATCGTAGAGGCTGGTCGGTCATTTCTCTCAGCTTTAGCAGTTACGGCACCCACGAGGCTCAATTCGATTGCGTAATAATTACTACTACACCAACTATTTCTAGACGAACCTAACAACTCTCATAACAGTCGTGCATACCGGAACCATAATCTAGATATCTATCATCCACCTCATTCGCCACTAAAACCGAGACGGCTTCGCAAAAAACGCTAGAGCCCTATTTCTAGACCGAAGCCTGTCTTAACTACTATATTACGTTATCCTAAAGATAGAGCAAATGCTGCAAGGGTAGCATATCAACGGCGAGATACCTCAAGCTTCGTTAAGGACAATTCAAGCATCAGGACTAGTCAAGGAGATCTCGATATAATACCACATAATGATGTGACTACGAATATAACCGAGCAACGTACAGCCATACCCTCTCCTTACCTAGAGGACCGAGATGGGCACCCCGAGAGCAGCACTACGGAACCCTTTTCTAAAGACAGCGATAACTATAACGAGAGCTTACGTCATAGCGATCACGGCATCCGAGCTCTAAGCGTCATAGCAAGTGCGCCCACGCACTTCCAGTCCGCCCACGCACTTCCAGTCCGCACTCTGCCTCCTACAGGCCAAGTATTACGATACAGAGCCACGTTAGCTAGGTCTTGCTAAGATCGTCAGAATAATAAGACTTAGAGATTTCTTTATTAATAAGCATTATAGTAAGTTACTATTAATCGTTCAACGTGCGATTAGTAGACATAGTGTCTGGGGCTCCGTAGATATTAGTGATCCTTCACAAGACGCCCCTCTTGCGCGATAACTTGTCACAACTCTAAGGTGCGTAAAGCTTCTTAAGAAGCGATCGATATATAACGTACTAAGGCTACGCTTTGCTCGCATCTTACTATATCAGTATTTTATCTAGCTCTGTATAGCCTCGAAGGAGAATCCCGTTGAAACGTTAAAAGGGCGAGGTCTCGACAGTCACGTCGTCGACCAGATTTTAACAGTAATCTATAGACCAAAAGACTATAGCTTAAGTAAAGGGACGGAATAGAAGCGAAGGAATTCTCTTTTAAAATATAAAAGACTTAGAAAGCGTTAGGTAATATTAGCCAAATTTCTCGGGTCAGGTATTCTTCTCGTATATAGTAAGGACGCTAATAGTTAGATATATATATACTATAACTTAATAGATTACGTCGAGCTGATATAAATCCCAGGAATAATACGATATTTACCGAACCCATAATCGAGGCTTTAATTAACTATATACATGTCGCCTATCCTTAGGCAATACTAATAAGTAAGCATTTTAATAGCATAGCTGAAGCTATAATCGCAGGTTCACGTATAGTAAGGTAGCCTAAAACGGCGACGTTAAATATACTAACTTTATACGACTAACGCTAGGAAAGATAGTCGTACGAGCTAAATAAGATATAGCCCTCCATTAACTTCGCCAGCTTTGCTCCGGCGTCTTTCGCGCACTCTCTAGACCTAAATTTATGAGTCATTTGACGGACTTTTAGTCTGCGAAACTGAGTCGCAAAGGGAATCGACGCCATTGACGATCTGTACATTCGGCACTCTCGAAGATAAATTTACATATTTATATAAGGGCTCCGCTGGATAATAAAGTTCGTATAGATACTTACTATAATACTAGACGGTAAATCATATATAAAACGTATTTATAATTCTATTCTAGAGCGGTTTCGTGTACTTATCGTTAGTTTCGAAGCGAGGGAATAAAAGAATACTATTATATTAGAACGATACGTTATGTATAAGGAAAAGCTCTTCGGTAGAGGCGAATAATTACTTAGTAGGATTAGTCGCTAGAAAAGGACGATCGTAAGGTGAGAACTATCCCGGAGCGGGAGATCGCCGAGAGTAGAGGATCGCTAGTTAAGAGGATTCGCTAAGTGCGAATAATTAGTAGGAGCGAATAATAGCTAAGTAAGAGGGTTCGCTAGGAGTAAAAATAGCGCTAAGTATAGATAGTCGTTAAGAACGGAGATTCGTCTAGCGTAGCGGAAATTACTGTAAACAGATATCCGTAAGGAGCGGATAATCGCTAGTATCGAATAGGCCTAGCAAGGAATAGGCTATAGGAAGCGGATAAACGCTGTAAGATATGAAGGCGGATAAGTATAAAATTAATATCCTCTTGTTATAATGGCCTGATGCTGGACTCCTTAAGACTTAGAATATAGGATATAACTCCCTAGATTATTAGATCATGATTTCTATAACTTAAGAATAGCTAGCCTTATATTTCTAGTCTAGCCTCTCCTTTGTAGTCCGGCCTCGCATTCGTAGTCTAGCCTTATAATATATTCACCCCGTAAGCCTACCGTTTCTAATACCCTACTAGTCCTAGTACCGATGGTCCTATGAACTTGCCGTTTCTAGTACCTCACTAGTCCCAGTACCGATAGTCCTATAAACTTACCGTTTCTAGTACCCTACTAGTCCCAGTACCGATCGTATGGTTACCGATACTACGAAAACTTAGTTATAGTATCTTATAAGACGGGATTCTAGAAGTACTTAAAGTACGCTTTATATATATAGTAGGTATTTATTTTGTGTTAATTTCGCGTTAGCTTATAAATTATTCTAAACTCTATAAGCCAGATCCGCTCTTATCCGAGCATATCTTAACTAGACTAGTATCTCGACCCTAAGCACTATACCTTTCATATCAAGAGTGTCCTTATAAAGGCTACCTCCGATTCTATTTAGCGGAGATTATCGCCTCTGCTTAAGTCTGTCTCTTTTCCGTCTATATACGAACGCTTTCGTTTCGAATTGTTCGGAAGGGGCTATAGTAGCCTCCGCTTAGGTCTAGTAATTCGAGCTCTCTTAAAGTCGATTACGAATACTCGCTAGGTCGTTTCGTCCTAGAGCATATTTAGTACTCGAATATCTTTATATAGAACGCTAGCGGCGTAAACTAAACGTAATAATCTTACGATCTCCTAGGTACGCCGGTACTTTTCCCGCTTAATATTAACTATAGAGCTAAGATCGTTTATACTATTCCCCCCCTATAAGAAGAACATTATATAGACGACATATACTTTTAAATCGTAATAGTATAGCCGTAGGAGATTAAGTACTCCTAGAAAAACGGGAACGCATATCCCTTCGAGATATTAAAGCCGAGTATATATATCTACCTTATGCCGTAGATCTTCTACGAAAGCCCGGATTATGCCCTTTCCTAATATAGTATACCCGAACGTACTAAGCGTTACTTTAAATATAATTCCTCGCGATCCTTATCTCTAAAGTAGCTCGATATAACTGTCTAGCGTCCTTATAAGTTGCGTGTAGAGTAGTTGTAAGAGATTATCGTGGTTGATAGAGTAATATCGATAGTTCGGGTCCCCTATAGCGTGAAGCACGGCGTTCGGGCAACTCGTATCTAGATTAGTCTTTTAAAACAGCCCTAGAAGATATTTCTGCGTATAGAATGGTCGGGTTTAGCTACCGGACGGAGTAGATACCTAATTACCTATATCTCGTAGTTAACTTGCGTTTCTAGGTGTAGGGCGAGACCTCGCTGCGAGCGGAGTTTCTAGTATATCTACTTCGTTATCTAATATCTCGGGTGACTATATCTTCGATTTATAGGTGAAGTCTAGGCGGCACGAGATAGTGCTCGGTCCTTTATTACGGAGAAGATAGGGTGATCGATCGATCTCCTTATATACCCTAGGTTAGAAAGTAGATGCTGGTAGCGTTTACTTCCGGTCACTATTCGGGATTAAATAGAGGATAAATTCGTAGTCTTCCTTCTATATACCTAGAATCTGTGTCGCTCTATCTCGATCGTCCTACCTATAGATCCGTATACTAAGGGTAAGGAGAGTAAAAGTAAAGACCTAGCTTACGGTAGTGTAGTGTCGAGAATTTTCTAGATACGCTAAAATTTCATGCGTAGGCTCGGCTAGGTAGAAGTAGAGCATATTTAGGTTAGTCTAATCGATCTTTAGGAATATAAACGCTTTGCTAGTAGTAAGGTAGCTGTACTTAAGGCCGCCTTTAATTATATAGTAGAAGGTCTATACCACGTAAGCTACCGTAAGCTTATCCGAGGTGTACTAGAAAAGTGCCTAGTTCTCCTTAGGACCTAGTTTTATTATGCGGTTAATAACTTCGGAGAAGATATCTATCTCTCGTAGTCTAAGACGCATATACGGTAGTGTTAGCTTATAAAGAGGTTTATATTCGATAATAAATACTATTCTGCGTCGCGTTATATCGTCGTTATCGTATTTATAAATATAGATCTAATCGGCGCGGAGCTAGTAAGGTCGTAGATAGTTTTACCGGTAAGGGGTAGCTTATTACTAGTTAAGGCGCTCCGTAGGCTCCTCTATATTATCGCTTGCGATATTCGGAAGGTTCTCGAAGATAATACCTCTTCTAATAGCGAATAGATCGTTAGGAGACTAGGATCGGAGCTACTCGATAATAGACGTTACTAGTACCTCTATAGTCTTATACTAGATTTGCTTAACGTCCTTCTTATTTATAATTAATCTCTTACGAATTCTTTCTCTAAGACCGCGGAGGAAGTCCTTACTTTTAAAAGCCTAGATAGCGTTAGGATAATAATTATAGAGCTTACTAAGGGTCTCTTTCTAGTAATATAGGAAGTCTGGCTATAGAGCGAGCCGTTAGGGACACTACTTATTCTTTAGATCTAGTATTAAACCCTTCGACGTCAGACTCTTATCTAGCTAAACTCTAATATTAGAAAAGAGGAATTCGTGGCATGCGTTAATATATTCCGGTAAAGTAGTAGGCCGTACCTAATCTTCTACTTCTTCTACGCGTTGCCGCTCTTATTAACGTTAAGCTTCTGCCTCCTCGGCGCGTTACCGCTCTTATTAATATTAAGCTTCTGCCTCCTCGGCGCGTTGCCGCTCTTATTAATATTAAGCTTCTGCTTCTTCTACGCGTTCCTATTGTTATTTAGCGCGTAGCCGCTCCTGCTGACGTTAAGCTTCTACCTCCTCGGCGCGTCGTCGAGCTTGCGCTAGTACCTACCTTAGATTATTAATACTTTCTTTATCTATATATTATAGAAGGATATAAAATAATACTAAGAATCGTAGATTACCGCATAGCGGCGGCTAAAACTGTCACCAGTACTTCGTATGTCTACGTCTACGTGGCGACAACGCTAAGCTGTTTTGGGTCAAGGGGAATCTCGAAGCTCCTGATCCCGCTTTACGTCACTAGTGGTATCCTTGCCTTGCGGCCTTGCGCTACTGCTTACCCAAGGACTGCGTCGCCTCAAAATTTGGATACCAACAAATATAGGTAATATATATATATCTATAGATTACTTTAGATTTTTCTTTAATTTATATATTCTTATATTGTTTCTAGAAACGAAGAGTCTGTTATCGAGGACGCGTATAAACATATCGTAGCGACACGTTAACACTAATCTACGAATAAAAAGCCACGACTAACGGTAAGGGAATAAGGGAGCTAGAAACGATTTACTCGTACATTTATACAGTATAACGGGATTAATAAATCGATTAATTTAAGCTTAGAGTGTATTTCGAGCTTATATTTAAACAAAGACTTAGTTACCTTAACTTAATTAAAACTTTATAACACTAACGTACGGCCTCGTGGGACTTTACGCCACTATACTATATCCGAGCACTTAGAGTCCTCTTATTATAGCTAATTCAGTGACTTAAGTTCGATCTTAAGGGATTAAAGGGTTTAGGTCCTAAAAGTAGGACCCCCGAGAGTGTCTAAGATTAGGGCCCTTATTCTTACTTATACAGCTTCTTCCCCGACCTATACTATATTTAACTTTATAATCTTTATCGTTCTTTCCTTTACTCTTTTCTCTCTATTATTATATATAATAATAATAGATAATATACTACTTTATGCTACCGGCATAGGGGCCAGCTTCGTTCTATACTATAATTAATCTTAGCTCTAGATCGTCGGTGTAGGTAGACAGATACTTTATATACGCACAAGCACTTGGTCGCTATTAATATAGGGAACCGTACAGTCTAGTAGATATTATCTTATATTACTTTTTAAGTTGCGGTTAATGCTTTATATATATACTCTAAAACTAATTCTATCTATAACGTGAAGGTGTTGGTCCGTCTGTATTTATATATATATTCGAGCTGCGCTTAAGGCGCTAAATATATTAATCTAGAGAATAAGGTGATCTTCCGAATAGGCCGATCTAGAGAACAGGTAATCTAGAGAATGTGATATTCTAGAGAATAGACCGATCTAGAGAACAGGTGATCTGGAGAATATAGTGGTCTAGAGAATAGGTGATCTGGAGAATATAATGTTCTGGAGAATAGACCGAACTGGAGAACAGGTAATCTAGAGAATGTGATGTTCTGGAGAACAGACCGATCTGGAGAATAGGTGATCTGGAGAATGTGGTGGTCTGGAGAACAGGTAATCTAGATTTATTTATTTATTTATTTATTTATTTATTTATTCATTCATAGACTGTCCCAACCGCCCTTTCGGCAGTTA